>PVJH01004746.1:0-121276 GCA_004026705.1 Nesogale talazaci | reverse complement strand
AGCAGAGGGTGATGAACTGCCAACCTTGGAGTGAGCAGCCAAACACTGCACCACCAGGCTCCCTGCTGTGAACCCCAGGTCTGTGAATATGAACCGAATGACCCTGAGGTGTTCTGCTCTCTCAGGTTTCTTCTGGATCTTGGAGGACTTCTTTCTTACCCACCTTCCTTTCTGATGCTCTCCCTGGTCTGCATCGGCAGAGGTCCTAGAAGCTACTTTAGGACATTTCTCGGGGGACTAAGGGAAGCAGGTGCTCAGTGTGAGAGCACTTTCTCTGGCTTGCCTTTCATTGATTAGAAATAAGTCACTTTAAATATTATGTCTTAGATCCTTTTCTATAGGAGGTGGAATATTCAGGTTTGGAAAAAATGTATTTTTAATCATCAGTAACTGCCAATGCCTAACACAGAGCCAGATATGAAGATTTAATAAATCTTTCTGGACATCCAGAAACACAGGCTGATAAATCTAAGAGTGTCTACTTTGCAGGAGTTCCCAAAGGTCCATGGAAATGGGACCACATCTTCAACAGAGTGGAGACTGTTTTAGGGAAAACAAAGATAAAGACACACCACCCAGCTGAGGGAAATCACTGCTGTGAGGTTGCAAGGGCATTCAAGGTTTACAGAGATCAGACGCTCAAACAGGACATGAGAGGACAAGGGACAGTGTCAAAAAAACAAGAGTGTTGATAGGTCAATCCATCACGCTTGCAAGCTGGACTATAGAAATGGGAATGGGGCCATAATTGGGATAACTTTATGCTACACAGCACAGTTTATAAGACTGGTTCACAGCCTTCTAACCAAGGCGGTCAGAGCATGACTCATGATTATACAGTCCCCGTAGGTTGATCTCCATCGAAGACACTCAGTCAAGCCCCTAAAGGAAACTGGGCTGGCTACGAGGGTGGTAGTAACCACTTTTTAATACACTATGACTGAGGCCAAGACTGTTGATATTCCTGGTTGATGGTCAGAAGGAATCCAATGGAGGTTTAATCCAAGGGAAGCTCTATTAATAGATTTGGGGTTTTCACTGTTAGTTATGGCCTTCTGCAAACCAACTGCTCATAACTTAAGTTCTCATACAATTTACAAATAGATTTAGAGCTTCCATTGCAAACTGAAGCCTTCTACCAATTTGGTACATATTCATTCATTAAGTATCATATATATAACCATACAAAATACAATGAATTAGAACCCTGTTCATATTGCCCAGCAGTGCGAACTACTAACAGTAAATAATATCTATAAAAACTTAAATCATGTCCTTTATGGTAAACAACCCAACAAAAAAGAAAATTTGTTATCTTTAAGTTCTCTTAATTAGAAAAAAAATTATGTTGATTCTAGTCAAAGTTCAATTGGGTCAAGTAACTTGTCCTAACACTAGTTGCAATCCTCGAAATGTAACAATGATTTTCTCATTTCTCCAGACCAGCAGTTCTTAATCTGTGAGTCACAATCCCTTTGGGTGTTGAATGACCCTTTCACAGGGGTCACCTGATTAATAACAGTAGCAAAAGTACAGTTATGAAGTAGCTGTGAAAATAATGTTAAGGTTGGGGGGAGGGTCACCACAAAATGAGGAACTGTATGAAAGGGTCACAGCATTAGGAAACTTAAAAACCACTGCTCCAGATTCTTACTGTAAGACCTTTCTTGTAATTGAATCCCAGAAACAATCAAAGTATTCTGGGATGCTTTGTAATTTTTAATAATGTACCTTATGGAAATTATCTTTTCGGGGTGGATTGGAGTCTCGTCTGTATACTTTAAGAGATCCAGGGTGTAGTGCCAATTGGTCACATCCTTACAATGGAGATAATCCCCACAACCAAACATGTCAGTCATTCCTCTGTGTGTTAATGTCACGACTCAATGGAAAAATCCAGGAAAGCATATCTTTGAATAAGTGTAGAGCTCTGCTGATGGACCAACTTTGGCCAAGTCTGGCACATTGTCTGAGCCCACTGACCTTGACCAGAAATCCAGGATAGCTGAAAATGTTCATGTATCAACACAGAAAAGGACAGCAACACTGGGTCAACTCTCTTTTGTACTGAATTTGGTTTGTGAATTCCTTCCTGACAAAGTTCCTGCTGTGACTTTTTCTCTTGTGGATAGCATCTTTGCCTCCCCATCCCCCATGTCCCTCTTACACTTACAGCAGGATATGTGATGTTTTCTAGTATGGGCATATGTGCACCTGCGGCCACCCTGAACCAGGCTGGGAACTGGAGGCAGGACCTGGGATACATTTGAACATATTATGCAACAGTGCTATCCCTTTGAATAACTTCAGTGGCTTATTCTAATAAGGCTTAACCTAACAAATTCCTTTTTCCCTGAGATGTCACAGCAGGCAAGCTACAGGTTATTCATTCATTCCATCATTCATAAATCCATCAAGGACATATTAGACAACAAGCATATTTATTTTAATTATCTTGAGATTTCTATTTGCTAGGGAAGTGCCTGGAGCCAATTACGGGCTCAGTAAATGAATGCACGAATGAATGACCAATATTTTGTGCATTGTAGCTTTTCTGGAAGGAAAAATAAAAGCAGCTCACATCATTTTTATCTGAGCAATAGGTGAATAACTGGAAGAAAATGGAGTTGATGATAACTAATACAGATGCAAAGAATTGGTCTCTTATGCAAAATCCAAAATCTATGTCCCAGTCCTCCCCCAAATTTATGCCTTCAGAGGAGCCAACAATTCTTACCAGTCCTTCTTCAGGCAGAGGCATTTGTCGAATGTGTGCTTTGTCAGGCACTGATGACCTGGAGCGTCCCAGACCTCAGGTGTGATGAGGTCAAGCTTAACTGCAGCATCGCTGAGTAAGGGGTGCGACTGGATAACCAGCAGGCCTCCACTGAATGGCAGCCACAGCAGCAATACTCTGCTGATTTGATTATTTACTTGAAATGTGGGAGACAGTAACTCTTTATAGGCTCAGACAGCCTCGCCTTTCAACGTGTGAGTGACTGATGGCACCAACGATCAGCCTCTCAGTGAAGCTCCATCCACCACGTCCATCTGCAACCACCTAGCTGGTGGAATTGTTGGACTGAAGCAGTTTAGGAAGAGCAGAGTTCACTTGTGCCGTTCGTCACTGACTATATATCATCCTAACATTTGATAGCACCCTGACATTGAGCACTGGACCTTACACTTTATATCCTACCAATTCCAGAACCGCAAGAAGAATGAGGTGGATTCCTCAGTAAGCAAAGAATTTCTCATGATGACTTACTAATTTGCAGTGACTGCTGTCACATGTCTGAAATATGTGGAACTATTCATTGAAGATTATCAATAGTTTAGTGAACTGTTTCATGACAGATTAGTAAATCAGGCCATGCTTACTTTATTTTACTGGGCACTTTATCACTGCCAAGGATTTTACATTCGAAAAGAGGCTATGATTTTGTAAGAAGGTGCTGTAGGACTGGGAGAGGGAAAGATGTTGGTTGGGAGAGGAAAAGATGTTATGCCTAGAAGCAGATTCTTTGATGTGATGGGGGGAAAGGGAGGTCCTGAGTAAACACAAGTAAGCCCATGCTCACCTTGCTTGTTGAAAAGCCTGTCCTTGACAAGAATGTCAGTGCTGGAAGTCTCTTTTCTGTGGCTACCAGCCCCTGTGGATGCAGTGGTAAACATGTTTTGCTGATAATGAATAAGACTGGCTGCTTTCATTCACCAACCATTTCACAGAAGATAGATGTTGCTGTCTTTTTCCGTTATTATGCACCACAGAATCAGATCTGACTCATAGATCTGAACAAAATAAGACACAGAATAACCAAACAGAATAAAGCACAGGCCTGCACCATGCTCACAATCATTTGTTAAGCCTATTGCCACAGCTACTGTGTCAATCTATGTCCTTGATGATCTTCCTCCTCTACACTGACCCTCCACTTTACCAGGTATGGTGCCCTGCTGCAGAGACTGGTTCTCCTAGGAATATATCCAAAGTATATGAAGCCAAGTCTCACCATCCTCACTTCTAAGAAACACTCTGGCTGTCCCTTTTTCAAGACAGATCTGTGTTCTTCTTGCAGGCCATGATATTTTCAATATTTTTTTGCCAGCACCATAATCCACATGGATTAAGTCTGTGTTAGTCTTCCTCAGTCCATGGGTAGTTTCACATGTATACAAAGCAATTGAAAAGACTGTGGCTAGGGTCAGGCACATGTTCTTCAAAACTTTAAACATATACAGGAGACTTACCTCATACAATATTTCCTTTGATTTCTTGCCTGCTGCTTCCATGCATGTTGATCGAAGTTGTCAAGGATTTCATTTTGCTTAGATGCACAATCTTTTCCCCCACATTTCTAGGATTGCTATCTGTTCATCCAGCTGTGGGGATTTTTGTTGTCTTTGCAGTGAGTTGTAATCTATCCTGAAGGCAGTCATCCTTGATCATCCCTAGCAATTGTGTCAAGTTCTTGTCACTTGGAGCAGGAAAGGCTCTGCCATCTGCATACGGCAGTTTATTCATAAACCTTCTTCTAATCCTGAGGCCATGTTCTCCCTATGGAGTATTTTTATAGATTATTCATATAGGTCTTCATATGGGCTATTTGCTTAGCATTGAGCAAATACAGATTGATTAATAAGGTGAAAAGACACGACCCTGACACACACCTCTCCTTATTTTAAACCATACAATATCTTATCTGGAAATCCTCAAACGAGTTATTCATCTATAGTAATTTTGTTTGGTTTGGTTCATATATTCAATAGCCAATACTGTTTCCTTTGGCTTTATTTTGTGTTGTAAGGGTCAACTCTTAGCAGTGCTACAGGTCATTACTATATGTTTAATGCAACTTTGCCAAAAATTCCTGGCCATATTTAAGTTCCCAGATTAGTTTTCCATTCCTTTTTTCTGCAGCACTCATACTTAATGCTATTCTATTCCTTCTGGAACAAGACAGCGTACAATGAGCTGAGACAAATCAATAGGGTATTGGAAAGACAAGCCAGTCAGTGGTCCCCTTATAAATAAAACTGCTGTTCTCCATCTCATAGAAAATGGTTTTGAAAGCTCATTTTGAACTTCAGAGATATAAACATATGTAAATCTTTTAAAGCAATTCTGGACCAGAGAAAACGTTTGTTTTAAAATTCTGATGATTGGAAGATTTTTGATGAAAGATACCAGCAGGCACTTCAGATTTTGTGCTACCCATATACCTTTGGAGGGACTTAATTACTTATATTTGAATTATAAGAATGTATTTCTGTAATGCCATGGTTTATTACTTTTATTCTAGTCCTTGTTTGTATGCTTGGATTGAAATGCCATTCCTGAGTTTTCTCTCTAAAGCTCTTAATCATTAGAATTAAGCCTTTAAATCATGACACATGATTGGAATTCATTTCTTGATTTTCTGCAAATCCACTTCTTGACCCCTGGTGAGTTTTGTTGTATCCATGTTATTAAAGATATGTTTCCCTTCACCCACTTCCATGTTGGAAGTGAGACATCGGGAGGCATCAGTGTACAATATGAGAAAATAATAATAATTTATGGATTGTCAAGGACCCATGAGGGACCCATGTCTCCACCCAAGGAGAGGAGAGGGAGTGGGAAAAGGAGGAGCTAATACCATTGGTTTAAGTATAAGAAAAATATTTTGAGAAGGATGATGACAACAAACATACAAATGTGCTTTGCATACAATGGATGTACATACAGATTGTGATGAGTTGTATAAGCCCCCAATAAAATGATTAAAAATTTTAGAAAATTAAAAAGTTAAAAAGAAAATGATTCCAATGTTCCTTCCCTCTGAGCATGTATAAAATCTTTCTCATGGATCATCAATAAAAGATTAATGAGGCTACCCAGTTCTTCTTCCTACATTTTTAACCGATATTTTGAAATGGTTCCACTGTTGAAAAATATATAATAAGACCCAGTTTCAACAAGTATATACAAAGGGACTTCAAAACGTTTTTAGAAAAACTCCATTATCTTTCAATTTCTCCAAGAAATGTTCAGTTTCTCCCTATGTAGCCAAGTGCTTGATTGGTTAATCCATTCATTCATGCATTCATTCATTTTTCAAATATCCAGTGACTTCTCCATGCAAGGGTATGCTAAGCCCTGCATCTACAATGACAGTGGACTCCTCTGATTGAGCAATTCTGTCGAGTGAAATCATCCCTTTGACTCTGACAGTCACCCATGTGCTGAGAAGAACGGTGCTCCCTAGGGCCTTCCGTGACCAGACTTTTAGAAACAGGCCACGAGGTCTTTCTTCCACAGAATCGCAGAGCCTCCAGTCTTTCCCTTAGCAGCCTCATGTTTTTAACTACTTGTACTTCCCAGGAACTCGGCATTCCCAGGTAGTGCTTTGAATCCAAGAGGCTTGTCAATAGCTTCTTCCATTCTCGGACTACTTTCAAATTGGCAGAAGTAGAGGAGAAACAAGCAAAAACATTTGTTAGAAGCTGAATTGTAAGCAACAGAATAAGAACCTAGAATGGACGGTTCTAATGAGTGGCTTAGTCTGTTCTCCAGGACCTCTTTCAAGCAGGGATAGCCCCAGAGCTAGACAAAGACAAGCTCCAGAAATGTAGGGGGCTTGGGGGGTTTTATTTTACATGGAACATGGAATTGTCAACTGTTCGTGGTTTAATGGTAACTGCCTAAACAACTGGAGCCAGTCTGACCCTCATTGACCTTCACAGGAGACACTGGCCAGCAAACTGCTGCACAACACTCAAGATCATGATCTTATGTGTCTTCAGTATGTTTTCTTTTTTGTTTTTGTTTTTTTTGTGAGTATCACTGCCTCTGGTGATTGTAGGCGCTACCCAGTGCTGCTCCTGAGAGCTGCCGCTGGATTTGAACCGCCAAGCCCGCGGGCCACAGTCCCACACTCAACCACTTACACCGCCGGGGCTCAGCCCTTCAGCATGCTTTCAAAGCCATTGTTCACTTCAACCCACTGGCCACGAGCACACTCCATTTGCTACTTCCCTACACTTATCCACTCCCAGTTGGTGGAAGCTTCCCACCAGGTATTTGGGGTTGTGCTCATTGTGGTAAAAATATACACATGAAACCTTCACCAATTTATCTTCCACATTTACAATGTAAGGACATAGATTGATTTTCATGCTGGATTATTTACAATATATCCCATCATTGACAAACTTAGGACACCCAAGCAAAACTCCATGTCTCCCTCCATCCCATTCCTGTAATAACCTCCTCTTAGTTTCTATATATGTACTTATCTCATATAAGTGATAGAAGTGAGATGATATAATGAAATTATATAGTATTGGTCCCTTTATGACCAGCTTAATTTGCTCAGCATAATATGGCTCACAAGATTCCTCTATACATTATTTTCATTTCTCTTTATAGCTACATTAAGTGTGTGCATATGATGAAAATATATAGACCACATCTGCAATTGTACCATATATATCATTGGTATCTTGTATTACAACTTATGTATCACATGTTATGAGTGTATTCCACATTTTGTTCATCTACAGTACTTATCTGTTAATATTCCTGTTGGCTGCTGTGTAAAGTTAACTATAGACGTTTAAATTTTTTCTAGGCATATTTCTCTGGGAGAAATTTCCTTAAAATCCAGTCTAGATTTTGTGGGGCTATTAAAACTACCTTAGATAATAAAAATTCTCTAGGAAATCAGAGTCTGGTTCCAACCATCAGAGTCATCACCCTCTCCCCTGATGCAGTCAAAACTAGATGCTGGGTAGTGCTTTCCAAGGCTCTGACATACAGGAAACATTTTAAGCTGGAGAAACTGTTTTTTGGGAGGGAGGGGAGAGCATCACTGCTCTCTGGTGGTGGGAGTAGGAGGCCCAACCTTGCTGCTGGATTTGAACTTCCAAACCAGTGGGCCGCAGTCCTGCACACAATCACTACGTCACCGGGGCTCAGCAGAGAAACTAGTTTTAATAAAGCATAAGTCTCATAATTTAAGAGTTAGTCCTTACAAATCTCATCACAGTTATTTGTTAGTGGTAATCTTTTAATTAAAATCCTTCTAATTTAATCCAAGAGTGAGGTACAATGAACACATTAGACTATTATTAATAAATGTTAGAATATCTTGCAGAACAATGAACATCTGTAATAATTGAGCTGCTCTATATTTTTCATTCCATTTGTTACTAAAGGAATTCATTCTCCCTATCTGTTCACAATTTGATTGTACTTTTTTGTATAATAATTTACGCATATCCAACTTTTGGTTTCTTTTGTCTTCTCACATCTGGTTATTGGGTTTTTTTCCCTGTATCACAGAAAAGAAATGGAAGATGTGGCAGTTATCAGCTTAATGTAATCAGTACATGTAGCTAAAGTAGAAAATTCATCCAGACCTCAATACAGTCTGAATGGCTTGGACCATTAAAAAAAAAAAAAAAAAAGAACAATTGACCTACATGCGTTTGTCAGCTAAATTCAGCACTTCACATTAGGCTGTAGAACTACATTGCTGAGCCTGCTTCAGGAAGTCATTGTAGGTAGATAGGAGTGTGCAGTCACCAAGATTGTTTAACTGCTCTGCTTCTGTGTAGATAGCTTGTATACTGCCAGACAGCTGATTCATAACAGAAGGAAATGTTGCCCTAACCTGTGCTGTCTTTCTGATTCTCGGTATATTTAAATCCATTTTGACGCTCTGTTTCATTGAACATTTTCATTGTTACAATTAACTCCACCTTACCAACTATGACAGTATTTTTCTGGTAAGTGATTTTTCCTGATGACATGCCAAACGTTTGAAACTTGAAGTTTTGTCATCCTTCTGCTAAAGAACACATGGCTTTTCTTATTATAAGACCTACTATTTGTTTGTGCTTTCATAAAGCCAGACCAAACTCACTGCTATCAAGTCCATTCTGCCTCTTAGCACCCCTGTAAGATAGAGTAGAACTGCCCCCTGGGATTTCCAAGACTGCAATCCTTCGTAAGGGTAGAAAAAGCATCTTTCTTCCCTTAGGTGCTGTGGTTTCTAAACACTAACCTTGCAGCGAGCAAGTGCAGCCACTATGTCACTACAGTCCATGGTCTGTCCAATATTCCTCACCCACCCCAAGGCATCAATACTTCTGGCTGCCATTTCACTCTCCAACTTTGAGGAGTTGATTGAAACAACCACGACTTGAGTCAAGTATACTGTAGCCATCAAAGGCTTTTTGAAAACTCTAGAGGCTTCATCTACGGTGGAGAAAAAGGTTTTCTGCTACTGTAAAGAGTTATCCTTCAGAAAGCCACATGGTTCTACCCGGACCTAGAGGGGCGTCATAAATAGGGTTTGATGCCATGGCCGGGAAGGAAGGAAGGAGGAGCCAAGGAAGTTATCATGGGGTTGAGAACGAGTCCAGGGGAAGTTGTAGAGTGAACCCTGGATTGCTAAGGACAAGATTGGTGGTTCAAATTCACCAGTCTTTGGAGAAAGGTAAGGCTGTCTTGGTCCAATAAAAGATTTACAAATTTTTGGAAGTTCTATTTAGGGCAGTCAACTTACTATGTTTAGAAGACTATTTCCTGGAAGCTTAGACACACATGCAAAGCATCTCATAATGTCCTTCAAGAAAAGTAGCATCTTTGTAACTGAATGAGGAGCATATATAGTGGTTGAGGTTGGCAGGGAGGAGGGTGGTGACTTATAGGGACTGATCTTCCTTGATACTATATATGCTGTCCTCTATATGTAAACAAGATCCAGAAGTTCTTGGACACCTATGACCCCCCTTTACCCTCCAATTTTGTGCTGTTTGCAGTATGTGGAGTAAAGCCTTAATCATATTACCACTCTTGATATTTTCCAGTAGAATAAATTTGTGCTTACCTGGTCATATTTTTTTCCAACTTCTTTTAGAATAATTGAGAGGCTTAGAATGTTTTGCATAAGGCTTCTTACGTGTCCCAGGCCTTCTTTGGGAGAAAAGAAAAAAGAATCCTTTGATGTAAATCTTTTTTGATGTAATCCTTTTCTAATATTAATCTTATTCACTCTGTGTCAATCTTTAATTACTGTTAGCCCTTTAATCCGACCACGTGTGGGATTTGGGGTAGGAGTAATCTGCAACCGTAGTAATGTGACCTTGGTTGCCTGAGATACAGGTCACCATCTCACATAAATTGGAGTTAGAGCCTTCTCATCTTCAGGTGTAGGGTGTGAGCTTTCGACCTTAAAGCCATCCAGAGGATGAAATATCTGAGCATACCAGGAGCTGTTGGTGGTAGCCATGAGACATCTTGGTGTGCGTATCCCCTCATTCTTGGTCTTGCCTCATAGTGGTTATGTGTTGGGCTGCTAAACTCAAGGTCAGCGGCTCAAAACCATATGCTGCTCTGCTTCCTCCTTCTGCGGAGAGTTAGTCTTCTGAATCTTACTGGGGTAGTTCTACCCTGCCCCCTAGGAAGGCTATGTGTCCGAATCAACTAGGTGCAGTGATTTTTAAAAATTAAGTTCTGGGTCATAGGACTAGCAGTGCTAGTATCATTATGAACTACTTCTCTGTGGCAATTTATCATTTATAAAAGAGCATCTTTTATACTAGGTATTCACATGATGTATTTAATAATGATCTAGCAAAAGGTTTTGTATTACAATGATAATTTATGATTATATCATTTATAGTTATAATTTAGGAAGCTCACAGCAGCAATGCCACCCTGAGTCAGAATGGCATTGAGTTTGTTTTGCTTTAATTTTTTTTTGGGGGGGGGACATCTCTGCCCTGGTGGGAGTAAGAAGCCCAGCTTTCCTCCTGGAGAGCTGCCGCTGGATTCGAACCGCCAACCCTGTGAGCTGCAGTCCCGCACACAACCACTACACCACTGGGGCTCAGCTTGTTTTAATTTTTACAAAAAAAAATAATAATAACAAAAGGACCTAACAAAAGTCCTGTGAAACAGGAAGGCTTGTGATATGATTTGGAAGAAAGAAAAGCAAAGAAACAAAATCTAGAGCTCTGGTCATTTCTTCTGAGGCTTTTATCACTGGACCCAAATGGACTGGGCACCACCACCCCGCTTCCACTCCTGACTTCAGAAGTACCCTTTGTCTCTAAAAACTATGGTTATTTAAGATTCAGCAGAATGCATCTGCTTTTTCTCATCGGCTATGCCAACCCCTTAGACTGAGCATTCTCTCTTCTGCTACTTTGGTTCCTACTCAGGGGTGCACTTCAAAACTTGCAAGATTTTGCTCATGACCCTCATGTATCTCCGTCTCCCTCAACATGCTCTTGTTCTCGTGGTTTATGCATTGCTCGCTTCCTTAACTACCACTTTAGGGGAATATTTGAGAGGGGGTGTTAAACAAAAGCATGTGACCAGTTGGGGGAGGGAATCAGGGGGTGAATTATCACTCGTGCTGGAGGAGGGTAAGACACAGCCATCACTTCCAACTACAACTGGACTTTTTAAAATGGCATGCAATTTGCATTGACAATGAAATAAAGCAGCAGGCAAAAGCTGAAAGCAGAATATCTACTTGTCAATGGCAAAATGAAATTTCAAAATAACTCCTTAGGGGATGAGATCACTTTCATTGAAGAAAACCTGGGAGAATATAATCTATCGCACACTTCTCAATTTTGTATGAATTATCAAGAAAATGTTATATACATGATTGGAGGATAAAACACACACACACACACACCTCCTTCCCCAAACAAGCAATAACAGGCTTACTTCCCATTTACTAATAGGCAGTAGAAAGTGACTATCTTGCCATCGAAATTCAGGTTTTTCTGATATCTATTATGCACGGGGTTGTTATAATAGGTCATAGTAAAGAATAAAGTTAAACTTCCTTTCTTCATACAAAGTCTCATCTTTATGATGACCTGGGGGTAGCCAAATCCAGTTAATGCGCCTTCCATCGTTCTGTGGAGCATGCCACAATCGGTGCCAGATGCAATTAAAGAATGGTTCAAATGGCAAACTGTAGACCTTTGAAGATATCTGTGGGAAATGGGATGTGTGGCTGTTCATTACCCTTGTAGCAGATTAGACCTGACATTCGTTTAAAAAAATAAATAAATAAAACCCGTCTTCATTCTTGTTCGTTTGACCAATTAGCACATTCACATGTGTCATTGTGCAATTGCACAATTGTTGGCATTTTTTTTATCCTATGAGGGCTAAGAGAAAAATACACAGTGTTATATAACCAAACCATACTCCCCGCCATCAAGTTTGTTACTCATATTGATCCTACAGGGTTGATAAAACTGTCCCTGTGGGTTTCTGAGACTGTAACTTTTTGCAGGAGTGAGAAACCTTCTCTTTCTCCCATGAAACAGTTGGTGGTTAGGAACTGCTGGACTTGTAAGCATCCAATTTATAGCCCCAAATGCCACCAGGACCCCACAGTATTATATGGGCTCTTGTTATAGTTCTGCTTCCATGCAAGTCTCCCCGCATATGACAGTATGAAATATGGGTGAGTTTATGTATGTACTGAAGAAGGTCAAAGCCATTCGTGGTAGTAAAGAAGAAATGGATTGGTGCTGGAAAAACAGATGTTAAAACACAGCGCTACCAAGGAAATTTGTATGGGCTGCCTTTTCTTCCAGCTGGAATATAAATGAGAAGAATCCTAATGAGTGGAATAAGGAATTTACAATTCCTGCCAGAAGGTTATTTTTTATCATTTTGATACACAGGAAAACTTTCTGCAATAGTTAATAAAAGTTAGGCATTTATGTTGGCATCAATGTTACATATTATCTGCATTACATTTACATTGCATTATGTCCTTTAAAATGGAAGAAAAAGCATTTTTGTACTAATATCCACCATGCTATTTCCTAATATATTTAGAATGATTTTAGATGGGTAGTGATATAGTAAAGAATTTTTCATTTTTTATTATTTTTGGGGGAGTGGACATCACTGCCCTGGTGGTAGTAGGAAGCCCAGCCTTGCTTTTGGAGAGCTGCTGCTGGATTTGAACTGCCAGCCCTGTGGGCCGTAGTCCCACACACATCCACCATACCACCGCGGCTCAGCCCTAGAATTGCTCTTTTTTATTAGCAAACCATTAGCTCTCTGAGGATAACTTCAGAGTTTAAATAAATAATCTTCCTTTTTCCATTTTGGTAATTTCAACATTGGATGTCTGGTCAGAGACAATAGACAGTATGAACTTACTTATGATCTAAACTCCAGATTTTACAGAAAGCTAAGCTAAATCGGTTGAATTCAAATCCTCAGCCCTCTTCCTCTTCCTTTTTTTCCCCTTAAGTAAACGCAAACTCAGGTAGGCACAGCTGAAAGAGCAGGGGTTTTTTTAAGTGAAAAGAAGTATTTCTGAAAGTGGATGATACTACCCCCCTGGAAGGTGACTGGAAAGATGGCCGGAGGAAACAAAAGTAGGTACCTACACTTTGTCCTGGAGTATGAGCTATAGTAAGCGCAAAAGGTTTTAATTGCCAGCGGGGTACTGGATAATTTATTTGTTTATTTTATGAAAGGGAGCACTAGGCAAAATAAGTTTGAAAACCTATGATGTAAAGAAGTTAAAAGCCAGGTTGCTTATATTGTTAAACTCTAGGCAGAATTTTATTACAGATTTCAGTCCAGAAGAATGATCCATTATCAGAATTTCTGAAAACACCTCCTTCATCATCAAAGTTTCTTCCTCTGCAATCCTTGTTTTACCCTCGAGCCCCTGTCCCCATTCCTTCTTTTGATTTCAGAGTGAGCTGTTGAAGCTAAAGGAGAAATAACACTTTAGGTCTGAGGCCAAGACTGGAAGATTAAGATAAACTGTGTTCTTGTTATACAACATAATGTAAGGGCATGAGGTAATATAGGGAAAATGGAGACACGTTAATTGCTGTAAATCACTGAAATTGTTAAGCCAATAATAATTACTAAAATGAGTAAGGTCTTTTAATAATTCCACTGAAGATGCTAGCATAGCACCCACAGAATCAGTGCTTTCCAGAAGTGACTTGAGGTGTATTTATATCTATTAAAAAGAAGGAAAGGCACAATCTGGTTCATGGTTTCATTTTGTGGAGGCAATTTTATTTCATCCTTCGCAACAGTTTTCCACCATTCATTTGTTCATTTTTTGTGCCGTAGTGGTTTGTGTGTTGCGGTGAGGTTAGATGCTACGCATCCAATACTTCAAATACTAGCAGGGCATTCATGGTGGACAGGTCTCAGCAAAGTTTCCAGGCAAGGGTAGACTTGGAAGAAGAATATGGCCATCTACTTCTGAAAGATCTAGTCAGGAAAAGCCTTAGAGAAACCTCATCTGATATAATGCCGAAGATGAGTCCGTCAAGTTGGAAAGTACTCGGAATAAGATGAGAAGAGAACCATTTCATCAAAGTAAAGCAGACCTTAATGATAGAGATGAAGTAAAAAAGCTTTGAGCACCTTCATTTGTTGATATGGAATAATTCAAACAAGAAGAAGCACCCACAATGGTCCACCCCATTAATATTTGTAACCCAGAATGTCCAAAGTATCAATCTAGGAAACATGTGGGTTGTCAAAAATGAAATGAAACCACTTGGAGATCAATATCCTAGGCATTAGTCAGCTGAAATGGTCTGAAATGAATCAGACAATCATTTTCTCGTCTACTGTGTCAGGAATGACAAATTGAGGGAAAATGGCATGGTTTTCATCATTAAAAGAACATTTCAAGGAAAACTCTGTCAGTGACAGGATATGCCTACATCCTGTCTTATAGGCTTATCCACATACCTACAAGGAAAGTCAGTCAATAGCACAGTTGGTGTGTTATTCAAATTGAAACACCAACTACTAGAGCTAAAATTGAGAAAAATGGATTATACCTCAATATAAAGAAAGGAAAATTCTTCAGACTGGACCTCTAAGCAGCATCGTGATAAGGAGAGAAAAACATTGAAATTACCAATAATTACATTTATTTGGATCCACAAACACCATACACAGAAGCAGCAAGCAACATATTGGATTAGACAAATGCATTGCAAGAAGACCTCTTTACAATGTTAAAGAGCAAAGATGTCACTTTGAGGACTAAGGTGCACCTGATGCAAGTCATGACATATTCCATCCCCTCATAGACGTGTGAATCTAGACAGTGAATAAGGATACTAAAGAAGAATTTATGCACTTGACATACAATGTTGGCCAAAAATCTTGACTATAACAAGAAGGGCCAGGAGAACGGATACATCTGTCTTGAGAGAAGTACATTCACCATGATCCCTAGAAGCAAAGAGGGGCAGATTTCATCTCATATACTTTGGACATGTCAGAAGGGACCAGTTCTTAAAGAAAGACATCATTCTTGGTAAAGTAGTGGGTGCTGTTATTGTTAAGTGTCATCAAGTTGGTTTTGACCCCTTGTGAGCTTGTTCACAACAGAATGAAAGAGACATCACCATCTTCACCATTGATCCTTTGCCTCAGCTCATTGATGCAGCCACCACGTTCTCAATCCAGCTCCTGGACAACCTACCTTTCCTTTGCTGCCCCTCCACTTTACCGAGCATGATGTCCTTCTCCAGGGCCTGGTCTCTCCTGACAGCAGGTCCAAAGTATGTAAGATGCAGCCTCACCATTTTTGCCTCAGGGAGCGCTCTGGCTGTACTTCTACCAAGGAGATCATTTTGCTCCTTAAGCAGTCCATGGTATTTTCAATATTCCTTTCCAGCAGCACAATGCAAACGTGCCAATTCTACTTTGGTCTCCTTTATTCAATGTCCAACCCTCACATGCATATGATGTGATGGAGAAGACCATGGCTTAGGTCAGGTAAGACCTAGTCCTCAAAGTAACATCCTCATATCCCTAAAAAAACCTGGTGCAGCAGATTGACCCAGTACAATGCATCTTTTGATCTTTTGACTGCTGCTTTGACTGAGCATTGATGGTGGATCCAAGCAAGACAAAATCGTTGTCAACTTCAGCCTTTTATCCTTTTATCATCATGCTACTATTGGTTCAGTTGTGAAGGTTTTGGTCTTTTTGACATTGAGTTGCAATCCACACTGAAAGCTGCAATCCATAAAGCATCAAGTGCTTTAAGTCCTCCTCATTTTCAACAAGAAAAATTGTGTCATCTGCTTATTGCAGGTTGTTAATAAGCCTTTCCCCAACCCTGATGGCAAAGTCTTTTTCATAGAAACCTGCTTCTCTGATTAATGTAAAGCCAGTGAAAACCGAGAAGACTCTCAATGAAATAGATCATCACAGAGGCGGCATCAAAGGGCTCAGATGTAGCCATGATTGTGAGAATGACCAAAATGAAGTCATGTTTTATTCTGTGGTACACAAGGCCAGTATGAGGCATCGCCAACTTGATAGCACTTAACATGAGCAGTTTGGTCATTTTTTTTCTTACCTATTCTAGCATAAGGAGCCCTGACGGCACTGTGGGTAAGTGTTGAGCTGTGATCACTTGGTTAACAGGTTGACAACAACCAGCTGCTCCTCAGGAGACAGACAGAGCTCCCTACTGCTGTACAGATTTGCAGACTCAGAAACGCAAAGTGGCGCTTCTATCCTGTCCTATAGGGTCGTGATGAGTTAGCTGTTGTTAAGGGCTTGCTCCACGAAGCTATGATGTTCATGGCTAGTAGCTTAGTTTTAAGTGGAATGCTAAAAGTCTACATTACAGACATTTTATTTTAATTTAATTATATCTTGGAGACCTGCAGGCATAGACCTGGAGACCTGGAACCATAAGGTCAGCAGTTCAAAACCACCAACCACCTCGCTGTGGGAGAAAGAGGAAGTTTTCTACTCCTCTAAGGAGTTAGAATCTCAGAAACCCACAGGGGCAGTCCTATCCTGTCCTAAAAAGTTGCTCTGAGTAGGAATTGTCTTGATGGCGATGAGTTTGGTTTGGTTTTTATTCTTGGACAGACATTCACCAAAATAAGGGAAGTTTGCTCACAGTGCTATGTATAAAATAGAAAATTTCGGTTCATTTGAATAAATGTTCTTGTGGGTGATGTTGTGCTGTCCTTTGCTAAGTGACTTAGACAGAAATAAGACTTGTTATTTGCCAGGAAGAGAAAAGGAGATATTTTTTAAATTGTTCTGAGGTGATTTCATCTTGGTTTGGTTTGGTTCTTATTTTTCATTGTAAATTAAATGGTTTACTGAGCAGATCATCAGTTTTACATTCAACAATTCATATGCATTTCAGTTCAACTCATTCATTGCAATCCTTTCAATGAACCATCACTTACTCTGATTTCTCTGTTTGCTTTTCCCTTATGTTCTTCTCTAACCTCTGAACTTTGTCATTGAGTCGGTGCTGCTAAGTTCATCTTAAATTGTTGAGAATTCTATCACTGGTGTGAATTCAGGTCCAGACCTGAAGGATAACAATTGACCACAATCTAGGAGGTGGCCTCATCTTATGTCTATGTACCCAGGAAGTCTAGTCTTTTTTGTCATTTTGAGTTTGGGTTCACTTTTTTCTACCTCTCAATGCAAGTCTTTCTTTTTAAAATCATCTTACTGGGGGCTCTTATAGCAGGTATAACATTTCATACATCAATTTTATCAAGCATATCTGTTGCCATCATTTCCAAAATGTTTTCTATGTGAGCCCTTGGCATAAGCTCCATTTTTATGTTCTGGATTCTTTAAAAAATCATTTTATTGGTGCCTCATACAGCTCTAACCATATTATATTCATGCATATTCTGTGTCAGTATTTACACATTTTGGGGGGGTGCTTATGTAACTAGTTACAATCTATACAAACATCCATTGTGTCGAGCACATTTGTTGCCATCCTTATTCTCAAAACATTCGCTTTTTACTTGAGCCCTCAGTAGCAGCACCTCATTTTACCCCTCCCTACCCACTCTACACTATCTTATGAATCCTTCTAATTTATCAATTATTGTTATTTTGTCATATCTTACACAGTCTGATATCTCCCTTCACCCACTTGTCTGTTGTCCATCCCCCAGGGAGGAAGATCCTTCCCTCTTTAAACCCCACCCTCCCTCTAAGCTCCCTGTCTCACCACACTCACCACTGGTCCTAAAGGGATCATCTGTCCTAGATTCCCTGTGTTTCCACTTCCTAACTGTACCAGTGTCCATCCTGTGGCCTAGCAAGATTTCTAAGGTAGACTTGGGATCATGATAGTAGGGGGGCCAGCTGGATTTATAAGATAGAATTGGGATCATGATGGGGGTGGGGGGTGGGGAGGAAGCATGTAGGAATGAGAGGGAAAGTTGCTACCTTGCACCCTGACTTTGTTACTGCCCTTCACTAAAGGGATGTCCAGTTGCCTACAGATAGGTCTTGGGTACCCACTCTGCAGCCCCCCCTCATTCACAATGATTTGATTTTTTTTTTTGTTCTTTGATGCCTGATCCCTGATCTCTTCTGTACCTAGTGATCACACAGGTTGGTGTGCTTATTCCATGTGAGCTTTGTTGCTTCTGAGCTAGATGACCACTTGTTTATCTTCAAATCTTTAAGACTTGCAATGTTCTAAGTTTTGATAGTCGGCCTCTATCAGCTTTCTTCACCACATTTGTTTATGCACTTTGTCTTCAGCATCGTGTTGGGAAGGTGACCATCATGGAATGCCAATATAACAGACCAAAGTATTCTTACATTAAAGGAGTACTTGAGTGGAGGCTCAATGTTCATCTGCTACCTTAATACCAAACCTATAAATATATGCACACAGATCTATCTATTTCCCTGTCCTCCTACATAAATATATTTGCATATGTACATGCCTGTATTTAGACCTGTATAAATGCCCTTTGCCTCCTAGTTCTTTCCTCAATTTCCTTTTTCTTTCCTCTTGTCCCACTATCATGCTCAGCCTTTATTTGGGTTTCAGTAATTCCTCTTGGTTACATTGCCCTTGATCAAGAGCTCCTACACCTTCCTTGCCACATATTTTGTAGATCCAAGTCTTTCTAGGGTGACCCTTTTCCAAGCAGTTGGTAGGGGGTCTTCTGACCCCAGGGTTGTGGAGACTGATGTTTTCATGGTCCTTTAGTCCATTGAACTAATTGTTTCCATGTGCCATTCATTTTTCATAGTCCTTCCTTTAATGAGATGATTGTGAATGAACGAAGTCTACATAGAGGAAGAAATAAATATGTATTATGAGTTGGCTCAGTGAAATTAAATTTGGTTTGTTATTTTTTTATGAAACAAGAATGCAGAGATAATTTGTGGAAAATCAGGGGAAAGTTTGATGCAGTTGGTTTTGAGTCAAACATTGAAGGTGTTCGGTTTTCTTGGAAAAGCAAAAGAGAAAAGAAGGACATTTGAATAAGAAAAAAGAAAATAGAAGCAGATATACCAAAATTTGAATACCAGTAGTGAGCTGGAGGGACATTGCGGTTTGGTGATGGGTGAAGTTGCTCAAAATGTTTAGTAGAAGCAACTAGAAATGGGGTTTGGAATGAGTAGGTGGGTATTTAAATTTCATGGGAAAAATCATTGGAATCATAGGCCAATACATTATTCCTGTGGGTTAAGTCCAGTTTACACCCCAAGAAGGGGGCTTTCAGCAATGCCTGGGAAATTTTGATTGTCACATAGCTGAGAGGATGCTACTGGCAGTTAACGCTCTAGTAAGCAGAGCAGATACTACTAACCATCTTACAATTAGCAAAATAGTCTCTAGCAAATATATTCAGCTTCCACTATCCATAGCACCAAGTCTCAGAAATCCCATTTTGAGAAGATAATCCTGATGGCACCCTGAGGGGTGGTATAAGGAGTGATAAATAGAGACCGAGATTGGAGTGTTATAATAAAAGTCTGGGAGGGAGATATGAAGAGGATCTCACCATGCTTTGAGTAATATTCACCGTTTGAAGCCTACTAGTCACTACACCAGAGGAAGCCAAGGCTGTCAGCTTCCACGAGAGTTTGGGGCTCAGGACCCCTGTGGGGCTCATCTCCTGTGGGTCACTGCCGATCAGAGTCTAACACCCAGGCCCATGGAGCTTTTGATTTTTTAAGGTAAGAAGAGCAGCAAAGTCAGGAGGATGGGAAAATTGCACATAAATGTAAATAGGCTAATGTTGAGGCACTCAGGTTCTGACTCATGTGAAAGAGGAGACATTGCCAGTCTCGTCCACAGAGTAGTTCATGAAGCACATTTTTCAAGCTCCTCTGTTTAAAAACTCTTCCCCTACAAGTTAAAATATGTCAGTAAGAGACCATGAACGTACATTTTACTAACTTCTAATGTAAGTCTTAATAGGAATCTTGCCTTAAGCCATTGTCTCCTAAACCTACTTTCTAAGATACCAAATTATTTCAAATTAACTCAAGGGTTTCTAATATTTTTTGTACCCTCTTCTGGGGAAAGGTGGGGGTGTTGCCATCAAGTTGACTCCAAACCAGGCAACCTCAAGTATGTCAAATGGTCAAAGACACTCTACACGGTTTTCAAGGATGATTTTATTGAGAAGTATGTCACTAGAACTTTTTTCTGAAAACCCATTGGATAGACTCAAATACCCAACATTCCATTTGTACCCCTGAGTTGCTTCTAGCTCTGCGGTGCAGGGTCATAAGTCAGACAGTTGTAAAATGTGAAACATTTAGATGGGTCTTCTGTGTATAGGAACTCTTAAAGATATTTACAGAGATGCTCTGTCTATTCCATGACAAGAAACGACTTTGCCCCTTACTGGGGCCATGGCCAGTTCTGGCCCTTCTTGTGTGCTCAGCATATTCACAGATGAATGACTGATTCCATTCTGCATGCTTGCATCCAGTCACTGCATCCCAGGAACAAACTGGGAATTTGCCTGGTAAGTTAGACATGTACCTTAAACTTCTGCCTAAGGAACTTCTGCCAATGTGTTATTACAGAGTCCTCCCTCATTGGGAGTCAAAGTTAGAGGTCATATTAAATTTTCTTATTTTTGCATAATGATTTCCTAAAATGGTGGTAGTGAATTAGCAACACTTCTGCAATGTGAGTGTAAAGAAAATGCACACTAGATTGTAGACAAAGCAATGAGAAATGTTTCCATTTGTGCACTGCCCCTGCAGGGATCATTGTGAAACTCACGTCAACACACACAGCCTCCTGAGGTGGGAAGGCTTTCATGATGGATGGCAAAGAATGGGCACCCGAAGAGGATGTAAACACATGATCCCCTCTTCCTTACAATTCCTAGAATATGTATGGCTTTAAGCGTTGTTACGACTAGTGTCCATGAAGTCAGTTCAACACGTGGTGACCTTGTGGAAAGCAGAACCAAGTGCTGTCCAGTCCTGTGTCGCTTTCATGATCATGGAAATGTTGGAGCCCTCCCAGCACGCTATCAAGATAGTTTCAGTTGTGACCCATAAGGTTTTCATGGGCTCATTTGTGGAAGTTGATGGTCAGGCCTTTCTTTGGCGTTTGTCTGAACACTCTTTTGTAATCTGCCACCCTGTGTGACCCATCTTAGGGCAGAGCTTCCAGGATCAGAGGCTTACAAGTCACTGCAGTGTGAGAAATTGATAGGTGGCTGTGTCCCTCTAAATGCAGCTCAGAAAACAATGACAGAACATCAGCTTCCTTAGGTACATTAAGCACCATGCTGTGACATTCAACACCCATAGATGTCAGAACTCAAGCAGTATCCATTTTGAAATGCAAAATAACATCTGCCTCTACTACAACTAGAATGTCTCAGCTTCTGAGGACGTTCCTAAGAATTCTCCCGATCCCCCCTTCCAGAGGTGAAAACTCGATGACGTAGAAACCACCATGGCATGTGTATCACAATGAAACCCTGTGGGTATAGTGCTGGAAGGGGGAGCCCTTGTGATTGGATTGGAAAGTGCTACAGAGTAGCTGGACCATACACTCACATAGACCACCATTCAGGAAGATGGCCTGAGATCAGGTAGCATTTGAGTCTATGGTCAATCAATTTGCATTTTAATTTCCAGTCATTCCCAACACCTTTGGCATTACTTATTAAGAGAAATGACAGATCACTTCTCCCTATTTTCATATTTTTCAGACAATGTAATTTCTGACTCTGCTGGGATATGGCAAAATATACAGAATAAAGAAGGGTTCTTTCTGTTCACTTTGCCCTGGGTGCATCTTACATTCTTGTGAGGGATCCGTCTTGCCAGGGGAAAGTTTAAGTGGGTCAAGAGACATTGACTGACCCTGATCTGAGTACTCTATGTGGCTAAGAATTTACCAAATAATAAATCATGATTTTGTTCTCTGATGCAATGGCATCAACTTTTAGCATGTAGACTCTGCTTGGACTTGCATGGCGAGTGGCAGGTTCTATAACTTGCTACTGCTTTTCCAGAACTTGGTGTTGCCGTGTGTGACCACTGAGTCACTTTCCACTCAGAACCAGCGCCTCAATGACAGAGCAGCACCTGCCTGCCCTGGAGGACTGCCAGGCGGTTATCCTAATGAAATCAGGCCACCAGGTCCTTCCTTCGTGGGAATAATTGGTGGGCTTGAACTTCTGACCTTTCTGCTCACAGGGCCATACTTAACCACTAAACCACCACCACTCCTTTTCTAAAATGTTCTTTATTGGTTCCTTATGATAACTTGTTTCTTTAGCAAATATACAGAGAGCCTCAGTTTGCTTTAAAATCACTGCAGAATTGGATGAGAGACATAATCCTTATACACAACATGCTTGTCATGTAGACAAAGAACCGGAACAAAAGGATAATAATAATTGGAGAAATGAGAGAAAAGCTGTGGTCAAGGATAGCACAGATTTTTCTAATAAGGATATTTTAACATGTGACCCAGCACTTACTAAAGATTGGTTTTGACATCATTTTGCACGGGAATAAGAGCCTGTAAAACAATACAATAAAGGGAGCTACAGAATGCAAAACTGATCACAAATGGCATCTCATTGTCACCTGTAATGAGTTCACAGTGGAGATACGATTACTCTGCTATGTCTTTGTTTGCTGTTTGAAAACAACCAATGAAACCACCCTAATCCACTTCACTGAATGGTACTTACCTCGTCTGAGAGGCTTCAATTATGTCCAGCTTAGTAATAAGTTTGTTAATCTGCATTAAATGAAATCCTTCTCACAATCACATTAAAACAATGCTTAAGACATAATCAGCCTGCCTGGTACCTACAGCCTGCTGTGGCTGAACCCTGGAAGGCATGTATAATCAAAGTCCTTGTTATTGAAATCTGGGGAAGTTCCTCATAGACATTGTTTGGCTTGGAGTGGGTTCCCCCCACCCCAGTTTTTCATTTTAAGTCATATGAATTTATATAGTTTTTTTTTAATTCAAAGAAATTGATGGTTGGGTGTCAATCATGCAGGAATATAATAAAAAATTGCTTAAAGTCAGCCACTTCTTATCATCAAGCACAAGTCAAAGCTTCAAAAGGATGGACTATGTTGTATACCACGTGCCAGAACCTTGTGTTGAGCAATCCTTTTGTGACACTCATACAGAATCTAGGTTGGCACTCTGCTAAATTACACCCTACCACAAGCTATTGTGAAATAATGAGAGACAGTAGGTATTCTGTATGTTTACTAAAGGAGAAATGGAGGCAAAGGAATGGTTTGTCCATGTGTAGTTTTTTTTTAAAAAAATACTCCATCTCTCTATCTGATTCTAACTGTCCAGGTAAGAGGGTACTGTGACAATAAAATCACTCATTGAGTGGGTCCATACCTCCTTGGGTATGTTCTAAGTGACTCGTATCAATACCTGACACAAAAGCTCAAGGGAAGAGTACCAGCAGGAGACTCCTCCAGGTGGCCCCTTTCGTCACATGATGAGCAGGAACAGTGCCAACGAGGATAATATATGTGCAGGTAAGTATAAAAAGACAAAGAAGCATGGAAACAGAAAGAGAAAAGCATTTCAGGAGCTCTTTCTAGAGGACTCCGAAGGAATTCCTTGAAGCATCCATGTTTTCACCACCTGAAAACACCAAATACATCCCACCCACTTGGGATTCTGCTGGCACAATTTGATATTAAAATATAGAAAGGACAAAATTTTCTATTCTGATGGAATCAACAGTAGCCAGGACCCTAACTGAACAGTTACCTAAGAAACAAAAAGCTGTAATCTCTTCTCCTACTTTGGATTATGCTGACGAAAATTGTTTCTCAGATTTTCTGCATCAGCTTGTATTTTCGAAGTCTTGCAGAAATTTGAGTGAAGGGGAGAGTTAACATGCGCTAAATGCAGTGGCGGAAAAACATAATTGGTGGGAAATTTTTTTAACAAGGGACTGAATTTAAATAATGACACCTACTGACATTAAGGGGAGAATTTGCTAACCTCAAAATAGCATTTGACAATCCAGAGCTTTCATTAGATATTTCTCCTGTGCCATGAAATGGCAAGGCTCAGACATTGACACGGGATCTGGGTCCAGTGTCCTGTCGTTGGGGATATGCTTAAGTGTTGTCTGGTTAGTGCTGACTCATCCAGACACCCTCTCTACGAACAATACACTGCCCTGTACTGGGCCGTCCTCACAATTATTCTCATGCTTGAGCCTATTGCTGCAGTCACTGTGTCAATCCATCATCTCAAGGACTTTCCTCTTTTTCCAATGCTTGTCTACTCTATCAAGCACGATGTCCTTCCCCAGGGACTGGCCTTTCCTGACAATATGTCCAAAATATGTGAGAGGACGCCTCTAAGGAGTTCTCTTGCTGTACTTCTTCCAAGAGAGATTGGCTTGTTCTTCAGTCAATGCATACACGGGATTTCAATATTCTTCATCATCACCACAATTTAAAAGCATTGATTCTTCTTCATTTTTTCTTTATTTTATATATCCTAGCATGTTACCTGTAATGCAAAATTGGTCAAAATGAACTTGAAGTACGTTTACCAGAAGTCAACAGAACAAGGTCACATGGGTGATCCGGATGACACTTCAACATACATGTTTGGGGAAATAGTGACAGTAAACATTTAGAAACTCTCACAGCAATTTGTCACACCACAAAATCCCAAAGAACATGATCTTTTTTAGTATATGTGCTGCCGACACACGCACTCAAAGAACATCATCTTATGGAATTTTACAAAGAAATCAGTTCCTAGGAATTCGAAGAAAAATTGTTAATGGTCTTTCGCCACAAATAGTTTGAGAGGAATTGCTGTACAATGTGACATAAACTAAAATAGCTGACTCAGTCCATGCAAAGATGTGTGCCTTCATAGCAAACAAGAGATGCGTACACGCTCTTTTCAATGTGTGCGTGGATTAAACACAAATGAGTCAGTGCATCACTGATTGCCCAGCTTAAGGTTCTTCTAGTAATGGCTCAAGGCAGAGCTCCAGGTGGCATCTACGTTAATGAAACACAGCTTGACCACAATTACTCATGGGTTTGCATTGAAGTCTTACATATTTTAAGATTTTTATCTTGTCCCTTATTGTTAAGGGACCGGGGTGGCACTGTCATGTCAGTATGATTGGACTGCTAGTCACCAGGCCTCCAGTCCACCAGGCCAATGGCTTCAACCCACTGGAGAAAGATTTATACCCACAGAAACTCTAGAGGGGTACTCTGAGTCAGAACCAACAAAATGGTTATTGTTGAGGACACAGACAGAGAAACACAGAGCTTCCCATTGCTATATGGATGACTCAGTCATGTCGATTGCATTAAGGTGTCCAATCATTTGCACCCTCCCTTTCTGAGTGACTCCTCAGCCATTGTCATCAATTCATTACCCCTTCAGTTTTCTATCTAATCGCTTAAGTCGCTGTTGTCAACATGATTCCATATAGGTAGATCTTTAAAAGCAGAATAGCCAAGCAGCTATCCTTTACTAGTTAAGTTAAATTCTTGTTTGATTTTGACAATATTTTCTTCTGAAAGGTTTCAATATTCTTTTGGGGCAATAGTTTCTGAGGTTAATCCAGCCTTCATTGTCTACCAAGCTTGTAAACACAGTTTGTCTCATGCCATTGGTAGTAATCTCTAAACTTAATATCACTTTTCCCACTTCCCACTTCCACCCTTGGTTCTTGGTTTCCATTCATCCACCTTGCCTGCCCCTTCTTGCCTTCAGAGTTTTTTGTTTGTTTGGCAAAGGCTGCCCTTGTGATGTCCTGTGATCAATTTTAGGGTGGAGGGCAGTTTTGGGCACCCAGTAGACCTGCCTGTTGTGTACACAGAGCCCTCGTAGCACAGGGGTGTCAGTTGGATTGCTAATCATAAGGCCTGCGGTTTGAATGGGCCAACTTCTGACTCCTGAGGAGAAAGTCTAGGCTTTCTCCTCTTATATTTAGTGCCTTAGAAACCCCAAGGGGCAGTTCTACTCTGGGCTATAAGGTTAGTGTGAGTCAGAATTGACTGACTGGCTGTCAGTGAGTGAATGAGTGTTGTTTCCAGACATCTGTCTTTCTTAGAATTTTAAGTACACGGAACTGTTTTCTTTACCTGGTTCTCTCTTATGAGTTGTAAGATTTCTACGTCTGTAAATGCAACCCCACTTTCCCCCTACTCAGGCAATTGTCAGGCAGAATCTTATATATGCAAATCATTAACATGGGCATCCGAAACTAAGGAACACACTCACACACACACACCACAATATACGTTTAGTCTTTGTTCACCATCTACTGTAGACCACAGTATTTAACAGCTAGGCATGTATCTGTATGCTATGCAATTCAAAGAAAAGAGGAAGGTAAAAAGAGAGAAATAACTGTTCAAGTAGAAAAAAGATGTCTATTTTTTTCCCACTGTTTTAGTCAGCTGGTGCTTCAGTGCAGGATCACTGATGGCATACTAGTTACGCATTAAATGGTGACCCCAAAGGTTGCTACTTGGAAAAGACCAGCCACGGGGCGAGAACTCTGATAGTGAAGCAGTGAATCAACGAGAGAGCATCGAATATATATGGCATCAAATGCCAAAGTCCCTGAGGTCTAAGATGCGTGGAACTGAGAAAGGACATTTCGACCACAGTGAGATGGGAGGGCTGGACAGGAGGCAGCCATGTTGACCCCAATGACCTCAGCAAGTCTCTTTCAGGAAGAAGCGTATGGGGAAAGGAAAGGTGGGGCATCCACTCTTCACTAGCTAGAAAAATAAAGTAAATGGAAGAAGTGGACTTTCTATTTAAACATGAGCACAGGGGCCCAAATGAATTGATGAATCTGTGTATTTTTCTCTACTCCATGATTTCCCAGTATGAGTTGATGAGTTATATTCTTTGTCAAATGGTATCACGCTGTCCTTCATATCCCAACAGGAATCTAAGTATAAGTCCCATTATCATTTAAACAAATGCATAGGGTACTTGGGGTTCCCTGGAGAGATATATCTCTGAAATTGCTACTTAGGAGAAATTTACATTTGAAATATCAAGTCATTCATAACTTTTCCTTCAGGTCGTGAAGGTCATTTGCATTCCCCCCAAAATATGGTATTCAAATTAGTGAATGCTATATTAAACTTATCTTCTCACAAGCAGACCTTTGTTGCCATATTTACCCTTCCCTCCCCCAAGGTCATGTCCTCTTGATAAATTATAAATTATTATTATTTTCATATCTTATACTGACTGAAGTTTCCCTTCCCCCATGGTTTCTGTTGTTCGTCCTCCTGGGGTGGAGGGTGGGGTGTTATGTGTTGATCATTGTAATTGGTTCCTCTTTCCTCCCCTCCTCTCCTCACCTTTCCCCTACCCTCCTGATAGCACTACTCCCATTTCTGCTCCTGTTCTTGCCTTAATTTAAGGAACAGTGGTCATAAGAATTTGAACCTACCCAGAAACTCTGTGGAAGAAAAGGTCTGGCAATCTGCTCCCCTTAGGATAACAGCCTAAAAAGTCCCAGAGGGGGCAGTTTGCTGCTGCTACATGGGGTCCCGATGTGTCAAATTCAACTCAAAGGCACTCATCACATGATCCTTAGTCTGGCTCAAGGACGAATCTGAAAGATCAGCTGCCTGGAGGTACCGAGTTGGGCCAGCTGAGTATAGAAAATGTTTGGAGAATGTGCAGGGATTTTGAGACCTATGAGTGACAAGATATCTGTATTTCATTCTGGAAACATTAGGAAGCTACTGAATGTATTGGGAGATGTGGGAAATGTAAGCACCCTAAGCTCATTTAACATTTTAGAAGATCACTCTGGTGACTGGAAGGGAGAATGGATTGGAAGGCCAATTAGGAAAGCAGCAAGATGGTTTTTTAAAGATAGTTTTATTAGCATTGCTTCTCTAAGAAGATTGACGCTATCAGAACTTCATGCTGGCATAAGATATTCAGAGATTGGAACTAAAAAGTATGAGGTGATGAAAAACAGAGAGAGGGTTTAAAAAAATCATACTCTCATCCAGTAGATCACAAATTAGAGAATCAATGTGTTTTTGCTATCCTACCTAAAATTCTCTAATACTCATCTTAATTTTATGTTTATCTGTGTATGTGAATTAATATCTTCCAGGACCTAGATTATTCCAATAAGGTTTTATATAAACACAGGAAGATTATCATATAAACACTAAATCAGTAAAATATAAGCTTTACTATATGAGAAGATACAGGAGAAATATATGGCTAATATTTTCATGCTGAGTCTAATAACCTTGAACAACCTTAAACTGATCGCATTAGTAGAGCATAAACAAAGGCTGGATTTATGTGGATAGCTTTATTTTCTGACTAATAACCTAGTAATTGGCAGAGAAATATGGCTAGCCCACAGAAATGCACTTATGCTGCAATAATTTAATACTTAATCATTTTTCATTAAATCTAAAGAGTAATAGAGAAAGCTTTACATTTAGTTGCAGCATCTTCTGTTCTGAAGGATAATCAAGATTTGATGCAGCATTTAGTAAGGGATTCAGGCAAGAACTCAACCAAGTTTTCATCTTGGAAACACTTTGAAAGGCAGGGAAATTTCAAGTTAAAAATTAACTGTAATAATGCCTTCATTGTACCTGTGACCTCATGAAAACAGAATCAGAACTTGGCACGTGTGTCAGCATGCTAAATCAGGGGCATTCTTAAGAATGGTTGGCTTCTAGTGGGAATTCTCTTAAAGATTATTTATTAATTCAAATCTCCCTATGTGACTTGTATTCTACAGACACAAAAGCTTGTGCACTGTTCCCATTTTTTCAATTTGTAATTTGAAAAACTAATTTGTAAATTTTTAGGGCATTTATAGAGGTCTACATACAGGCATGTGTATATATATATATGTATATTTACATATAATGATAGGAAAATAGATCTATGCACATATATTTATATGTTACGTATCAAGGTAGCAGATGGGCATTGGGCCTAGACTCAAATAATCCCTCAGTGCAAGAACATTTTGCTCTAATAACCTGGCATTCCCTAATGCTAACCTTCCCGACACAATCACTGAAGACAAAATGGATGCTTAGCAAATGTGGTGAAGAAAGCTGATGATGCCTGGATATCAAAAGATATAAGAGATGGGGTCTTAAAGGCTTGAAACAAAACTATAGGCCATCTAGCTGAGAAGCAACAAAATCTACATGGAAGAAGCACACCAGCCTGTGTGATCATGAGGTGTCAAAGGGATCCGGTATTAGGCATCAAAGACCCAGAACAAAGACCACATCAATGTGAATGAGGAAGAGTGAAGAGTGAAGACCAAAAGTCCATCTGTAGACAATCATACATCCTCTTGGGGAAGAGATGAGTCAGTCAGGGTACAGTATAGCATTGATGAAATATACAACTTTCCTCTGGTTCTTTAATACTTCTTCCCCTCACCCCCCAGTATAATGGTCCCAATTCTACCTTACAAATATGGCTACACCAGAGCATGTACACAGGTGCAACTAAGAGTTGGAAACACTGAGCCCTTGGACATCTCATGGTCACACAGGCTAGTGTGGTTCTGACATATGGACTTATTTGCTTCTGAGCTAGATGGCTACTTGTTTACTCTTAAGTCTTTAAGACCCCCAGATGCTATATATGTTGATAGCTGGGCACCATCAGCATTTTTCACCACTTTTACTTACGCACACTTTTGTCTTCAGTGATCGTGTTGGGAAGGTGAGCATCATGGAATGCCAGTTTAATAGAACAAAGTGTTCTTTCATTGAGGAAGTACTTGAGTGGAGGTTTAATGTCCATCTACTGCCTGAATATTAACCCTATAAATATATGTGCACAGATCTATTTCCCCATTATCACACATAAATATATTTAGCTAGGTACACACCTTTATGTAGACCTCTATAAATGCCCTTTGCCTCCCAGTTCTTTCTTCTATTTCCTTTTCCTTTCTTCTTGTCCCACTATCATGCTCAGCCTTCATTTGGGTTTCAGTAATTTCTCTCTTTTACATTACTCTTGATCCCTATCAGGCCTCTCACACCCACCTTGTCACTGATTTTGGATCACTTGCTGTTCCCTTGTCCCTGGGTTGGTCAACATCACATCCTTTCCCCCATCTCTCCCTCTCCCATATGAACCATCAATCACATTGTTTTCTCCTCCAGACTATTCATCCAGCCTATCTTATCTAAATAGACATACAGAGATAATAATATGCACTAAAAACAATACATAGCAAGACAAAGTGACAAAAGAAAACAAAATGATGACAGCAAAAAAAAAAAAAAAACAATGTCCAGAAAAAATGTAAGTAAAATAATAATAATAACAAAAGAAAAATATATAAATAGTTCAATATCTGTCCATGGACCTCCAGTTGAGTCCAATGGGATGCCACACCCTGGCTCCAAAGTATATCATTGACACTCCCTTGGGAACTCCGCACTCTGCTCTCCCTGTTTCTCTGCTGCACACCCTTAGTGTTTTGCCTTCATTTGGTGGAGTCAGACCAGGTGCAATTCTGACCCTGCTTCTCCATTGTTGTCCCATAGGGACTTGGGGAACACCACTGAGGAACACTATGCTTCATAGTGGGGCTGGCTATATGATCCTCTCTGTACATTGACTGTTCAAAGTGAGGATGTCATTCTCAAGGCTCAGTGGGCCAGGATGCACACCACTCTCTCTTCTTCCCCCTTCATTTGCTCTCCTGTGCTCTGGTCAGATATGTTCTTCGCCCACCCCGAGTGGTATCAGGCATCAAAGAAAAAAACTCATACCATAGCATGCCCACCTGCCTGACATGATCACTGAAGATGAATGTGTGAATAAGCAAATGTGAGAAGAAAGCTGATGGTGTCCAGGTATCAAAAGATATAACGTCTGGGGTCTTAAAGGCTCCAAGATAAACAAGTGGCCATCTACCTCAGAAGCAACAAAGCCCACATGAAGAAAGCACGCCACCCTTTGCGACCACAAGTTGTCAAAGGGATTAGGTATCAGACATCAAATAACTAAAAATTATATAATTATAAATGAGGGGAAGTACAGATTGGGGACCCAAAGCCCATCTGTAGTTGAAGTGACATCCTCTTACAGAAGGGTCACAGGGAGGAAATGAGTCAGTAAGGGTACAGTGTAGCAACAATTAAATATGCAACTTTCCTCTAGTTGTTAAATGCTTCCTCCACCCCCCCCCCACGCCACCCCACTATCATAATCCCAAATCTTTCTTACAAATCCAGCTAGACCAGGGGATGTACACTGGTACAATAGGAACCGAACCGGAAACATGAGGAGTTACAACAGATGATCTCTTCAGGACCAGTGGTGAGATTAGCAATAATGGGAGGGTGGAAGGAAGGTGAAGTAGAAAGGGGAGCCAATTATAAGGATATACATATAGCCTGAGTGGTTTATCTATCCTAGATGCCCTGTGTTTCCAACTTTTATTTATTTATTTATTATTTTTATTTTAGGCATCACTGCCCTCTGGTGGTGGGAGTAGGAGGCCCAGCCTTTGCTCCTGTGAGCTGGAATGGAACCTCCATCCCAGTGGGCTGCAGTCCCGCGCACAACCACTACGCCACCGGGACTCAGGACCCAACTTTTTTTTAAAAAATCATTGTATTGGGGGCTCATACAACTCTTATCACAATCCATACATACACACATTCTATGCAAAGCACATTTATATATTTGTTGCCATCATCATTCTCAAAATATTTTCTTTCTACTTAAGCCCTTGGTATTAGCTCATTTTCCCCTCCCTCCCCACTTACCCCTCCCTCACAAACACTTGATAATTATAAATTATTATTATTTTTCATATTGTATACTGTCTGATGTCTCCCTTTACCCACTTCCCTATTGTTCATACTCCGGGGAGGAAGCTATATGTAGGTCCTTATAATCAGCTCCCTCTTTCTATTCCACCTTTCTTTCACCCTCTCAGTATTGCCACTCTCACCACTGGTCCTGAAGAGATCATCTGTCCTGGATTCCCCATGTTTCCAGTTCCTATCTGTACCAGTGTCTATCCTTTGGTCTAGCTGGATTTGTAAGGTAGAATTGGGATCATGATAGTCGAGGGAGGAAGCATTTAAGAACTAGAGGAAAGTTGCATAATTCATTGTTGCTACACTGGGACAGAGAACAGAAAAGTGGGTGAAGGGAGACATTAGTCAGTATAAGACATGTAATTTATAAATAGTAATTTATAAATTATCAAAGTTTTGTGAGAGTGGAAGGGTGGGGAAGGGAGGGGGAAAATGAGGAGCTGATACCAAGGACTTAAGTAGAAAGAAATTGTTTTGAAAATTATGATGGTGGGGCTGAGCCCTGGTGGCATAGTGGTTGAGTGCGGGACTGCGGCCCACGGGCTTGGCGGTTCAAATCCAGTGGCCGCTCTCCAGGAGACAGCCTGGGTAGCTCCTACAACCACCAGAGGGCAGTGATGCCTACCCCCCCAACAAAAGAAGAAAATTATGGTGGGAACAGAACAGATGTACAAATGTATTTGACACAATGGGTGCATGTATGTTTTGTGATAAGAGCTGTATGAGCCCCCAATAAAACACTTTTTAAAAAACTTTTTTTCAAAGTTTAGAGAATTCTATTTTCTACATCCAATTGTACACTCTAATGAGGAACTCATGACAAAGCTTTGAGGCTCTGGTTCCCCGAATCCTCAGCTCAGAGAATTGCAGCTGACCTGGAAGATCACCAAGATTAAGTCATGCCGCTCTCCGCACCCCCTCCTCCCAAGGTCACATGCTAGCTCTAACTAAAGCATAGCAAACATTCACATCTTATGACTCCTAATGAGTCCTGCTCCCACTGAGTTCTAGTGTCAATGTATGAGGAAAATCAGAATTTGATGAGCAGCATCCTATAGCCACATTGAAATCTGTACCATGTGAAGATAAATAACTTGACCTTGGAATTACATTCATTAATTGATTAAAATAAATCAATACCTCTACCCAGGAAAGCTCAAGGTAGTTCTTAGGACAGAAGATAAAGATAAAGATAAATTTTAACAAAATTATATTAAGATACCTTTCCCCCATATTTCTTACTCTCAGACCTCACAGCTCCCATAACACACAACTATATAATAAATAAATATATAAATATATGGAAGGAAAGACAATGGAATTTTCCCACAAACTTTTGAACACCTATCATATGATATGTTTTAAATGATTTCTTTAAAATCTAGCAAGGGCCTAATATATAAAAATATTGTCTGCATCCCAGAGACTGTGAATCCATTACTAATTTATGCATGCTCACCCTGCTTTATTCAGTGCCTTTCTCCTTCCAGGGCAAAGAGGTAAACAAAAGAAGATCAAGCTTCTGAATCTCCTACAGTAGTTGTCACATAAATCCCCATTTCTATTCAAAAGGCTTTAATTTCATGACTCAGCACATTTCTCTAGCTCCTGAAAATTCAGAACAGTTTAGGAATGAGTTGTGAAAGCCAAACTCAGTTAAAGTTTTTAAAGATTCAACTTCACACTGACTTGACAGGAAATGAAGTTTTCACTTCCACTGACAAAGCATTTATGGATATATAATGTCCTCCTGCTCTCTAGTTGTGCTTCCCTCCCCCCCCCCCATTGCCACACAGAACACTCTTCCTTCTTTTCTTCCTGTCCTCCCTCCCTCCTTTCTTTTAACTTTTTGCTGCTAATTGGGTAAAGGTTAACAGACTAAGTCAGTTTTTCATTTAGCAATTCATCACGTTTTGTTTCTTAGCATCTGTATAATCGCCACAAAGTTTTCCACTTCCTCCCCAGTTTCCTATTTCCCTTCCTCCTCCTTTCCTAGAAGGTTCTGCTTTCCTTGGATAAATGCAGCCCTTTTGATCTCAAATGGCTGATGCATATAAGAAGTGTGTGCCTCCCTAGTGGTTTTGTGCCCCTCATAGACCTCTGAGCCAAAAAGGATAAGTTCATTGCCAGACTTGAAGGTTGACAAGGAGTCATAGTCTTGAGGGCTCAGTACCATGGTCTCTGGGGACACCATGATATCAACTGACTAGTTGTAACAGAAGTCTTAAGAAGTTGGTGAGTGACCATGTAAGATACAACTTAAATCAGTCTCTCTCCTTCTGAAGGAGTGGGGAGGGGAAAGAGGGCTTAAAATTGAAGATACATAAATCAGCTCACAGATGGATTAATGCATCATTGAAACATTAGTCATCCTGGTCTTTATACCAGAAGAACTGGTGATCTGCTTGTCTAAAGACCACAGCTAAGGAAACCTTAAGAGGATGCTCTAGTCTGTCACCTCAGGTATATTTGATTCCAAATCAGTTTGTACCTAACAGAATCAACAGAAGTAGGGGACCTCACAGTGCCTTAAAAGAACAATTATTTTGCTTGCGGGGGCCATAGAGTGCTGAGAGGTTCAAAGGGATCTTGAGATATTTCAGTAAAGATTATTCCAGAACTGATTCCTGAAGACTTTAAGGCTGAACTGATCTTGCTGACAATTGGGAAGCCATTGACGGATATTGAGGGGGGAGGTGGGAGGGAGGGAAGGGGAAGATGGCATGAGTGTATTTAGAAAGAACAAGCTGGTATCAGTGTCTTGGTGGACAGCTGGCTTTGTGGTCATTCTCTGGAATTGTTTTTGTGCTATAGCATTAGAATTGAGTAATTGCCAAAAAAACAAAACAAAACATATAGTCTAAAAAAGCCTAAACCATTTATCATCTGACACATTACAGGGAAAAGAAAAAGAAAGAAAGAAAGAAAGAACTTGGGTTGACTTCTTTACTAAGCGACAATAACCCAAGGCTTGTGTAGCAAGTGGGTTTCACGTGATTCTGACTCATGGCAACCTTGAAAGGACAGAATAGCCCCCACCCCCAGGTTACCAAGACTGTAAATCTTGATGGAAGCAGACTGCCTCGTGGCCAATACGTCCAAACTATAGACCTTTCAATGAGCAGCCAAGCAATTTAACCCCTTTCTGCCCAATCCAATGGTCTCTCTCTGTTGTTGTCTGAAGTGGACATCACAGGAGAAACGTGATTTGAACATATTTATAATGAAGTAAGCATCTACTATTCCAAGTCTAGTTCCTACTTGTAAAAAAACGTATGTTCTTTCTTTAAAAAATTACATCAGTAGAACTTTTGAGTCAAACCCATCCAGTGTGATTTTTTTCAAGTGATGAATTAGGATAATCAGATGCTGCACCATTTCCCTGGGATATTTGTGAAGAAGAATAATTTTAATGGTACATGGATAGTTTTTTCTTGTTATTATTCAAATGATAATTCTCTCTCACCTACACCTGGGCCAGGCTGTAATACACCCTGTCCAGAGTGGAGTCGTTAGGCAATGCATAAGATTTATAAGAGATTCATATGAGAATTGAGGTCCATAGCTAAAAAGTCTCTTTGGAACTAATTACCTTCCCAAATCAAAGGGTCTTGGGGACCATCTGGGGCCTCACAGGGAAGAACAGCTCTGCTGGTTTCAACATGGGGCTTCCTTTCTCACCTACACACATGCCCAGGGTTTTTCCAAATTTCTGTCTCTGCTGTGAGTGTGCAGTGTCCAGACCCTAGTGAAGATTTCTTTTTAGGCGGGGAAGGGAAGAGAGCAAAAATAAAAATGAAATAGCAATAGGGAATAACGGGGTAGAAAAATAGATGCACAACATTTAATAGACTCTGTATGTGATTGAACTCAAGGCCTCATGTAAGTCAGAAGAGGGCCTGCAGGAGTATCTAGTGAAGAAGGAAACTGGGACAGTTAAGACCAAGTCATTTAGTCTTACATGCATTGTAAAGCCTACAAACACAGTGTAGCGCTCAGTACAGAGAGCTATGTGCCCAGTCCTCCTGTCTCCTCCTCCCCTCCTTTCCCCATCCCCTTCTCTCTTTCCTTTATTCTATTATATTATTCTGCCAAGCCGCTCCTTCTTTGTCTCCAGCATGATCTACTTGGGACATTTTCTTTTGAAATCTTTCCCAGTGACCCCTCTCTCATTTAACTGACCGAGTCCCAAGTTTCATCCTAAAGTAATCTTTCCCAATAGTGTCTTATTATTAGACAGCTTGACAGCTTCTATTCATGGGTAAGTTAAAAAATAATGGCTGTAATTAAAGCGAACATTTTAAAGAGGGAAGTCAAGAGAAAAGGGCATTAGTTTACCAACATTCATTCACTAAGTGATTACTGTTCACATTCTCTCTCTGACAAGGAAGGGAAGACTCGAACAGGGAAAGAGGAACAAAGGGAGAAGTATCAATTGAATTGGGTGATGCAGCAGAATTGCAAAGAACCTCTGCAAGGCTTGATGGAAAGAGGGGGAAATATAGAACAGAATTTAAAATTTTCATGGACACCAGAAAGGTTGGATGAAACCCAGGACTATTTCTCTGGGATAGTATTTAATCCTAAACCAAGATTTATCCCTGCAATCTTCTGTAAACTAAATAGTAAACTCAAAAAACAAACATCGCCATCTTGTCATTTCCAACTCACGGCAACCATAGAGGACAGGGAGAACTGCCCCTGTGCCTTTCCAAGATTAGCAGTTTATGGGAGCAGAAAGCCTCCTCTTTCTCCTACAATGTCTTTGAAGTACTGACCTTGCAGTGAGCAGGCCACCGTGGAGCCTCTCTGCCACCAGAGCTCCTCACCAAATAGTCAGTCAGCTTAGTTAACTAAAAAATGTATATGATTGTTTTGAACGTTGTGCTCTCTTCAAGAACTATCTACATGGTATTAAATTAGCAGTAGCAACTCTATCTCAGGTCAGATTATCAGTGTATTGGGCAGTGTGTTTATGCAAATGGAGGAGGAATTATTTAGGAAAGGGGGTGGAGAATGGTGGCACAACTTGAAGAATATGACCAATGTCACTGAATTGTGCATGTGGAATTTGGCTGTTTGTATTTTCAGCAACGATAAAAATCTTTAAACCTATGTGTTGCTCCTAGAGTTCCCATTCCTATGGACACCTACCAGTCCAAACAAATGTCTTTAAATCTGTCGCTGGCTGTAGACAAGTTCTCCCAGCCCTATACTTGTGCAGTCTTCTTAGAGGGCCTTCCAAAACATCCAACAGTAAAAGTGCTCCTGAGGGCATCAGCTGGATCCAGTCAACAAATGGAAAAGCCTGTGGTCGCTGTTGGAATGTCAAAGGGACAAATTTGATGAAAAGAAACAGCCCCATCATGGGCACTTATTATGAAGATACTGTCAGAAAATGTACATTGTGAGAAAAGAGAAGGACCAGAGAAGTTGGACAACAGGTTTTCCAACATGGCAGCACACGTGCTCATTCTCCAGGGTGAGCAAAATCTGTGCTGTGAGAATTTCATTGGGAAACCCTACCCATCTAACCTGTGGCTTCTTTTTCTTCCCCAAACTCAAAGAGCATTTTAAAAGTGCATGATTTGCATCCATGGAAGGTGCCCTAACTTCCATTGCATTGTGTTGTTTATTGAAGAATGTTGACTTCTTTGGAGAAAGGGTAGAGAGAGAATAATAACAACACTGATACAAGTCTAGAGACCCAGATGGAGAATATGTCAAAAAAACAAGCTTCACATTTTAAGATGTCTTTAAAAAAGGTTTCTATGATATTCTAGCAATATTTTTTACCCTTTTAATATTCTATATAAAGCATCATTTGCCAAATGCAATGTAAGAGGAAACTATAGAAAAGCAAACCAAAGAAATTAATAATGAATCGTCGTTATCACTTTAGTGTTTGCTATCCGTCATCTCTGTTAATGTGATTACCCTATACTGACTGTTCCCTTGCCTGCTTTTGTCAAACAGCAATGGGAACGAGTGTATTTTTTTTGTGTGTAACTAAACAAACTTGATTATGACATGAGCCATAGCTTATTGGTCTTCTCTTTATTATAAATAATGCTACTGTGAACATCTTTGTGTGCTCCTATATCTGAGGAGTCTCTACGGTAAAATCAGGTTGCATAGATGACACGTATGTTATTAAGACTCTCACGATCCAATAGTCTTAGCAAATTCCTGAAAGCCAGCAAGTCTCTCTCCTCATCATATGTTCAATGCAAATGAGCAGTCTATTGTTTTACTTGAACTTTGTTTATGGTGGTGCGACCCCCAAGTAAAAGTCACCAGGTAGTTACTTGTCCCTTTCCTTGGTAAATGAGGGATTAAAAGACCTGGAAGTTTGGAAGGAACAGCCATGGATCAGGAAATGGCTAAAGACCTGAGACGGGAATGAGCCATTTCATTTCCACTCTTCCTCTCATTGAGAGCATAACATGTGGGAAGCCTTTGGAGATGAAGCCATTGTATATTCAGCTTGAAAAGAGAAGTGCCTTGTTGAGATTTGAGCTCTTTTTTTTTCTCGAAGTTTGTTCACTTCTCTACTTAAGAATGACTGTTATCTAAAAAATTCACTCTGCGGTGATATTTGAAAGAGTCCTTTCTTTATGACTGAATGCATGAGAGGCAGAACCTCTCAATCAGAACCCCAGATAAAGGCAGTACATGTGGCCACTTTCAGTTGGCATCCATGTCTGGGGTGGTCATTGCTCAGATATATTTTATCAAGACACAGGGAGCATACGTTTTCAATACATTTTCCACTGGCAGCTGGGAGGAGCTGCAGGATGGGATGGGTGATGGACGTGTTTCCTTGTTGACCATTCAGAATTTGTGGAAGATCACCAGTGATCTCTAACTTTATCCCCCCACAGACTCGAATTCATCAGAAAGACCCAGACCCTCTTTAAAAGCCCGGCTCTCCGGCCATTCTCTGGAGAGGAACAATGCCCCTGTGTGTTCCAGCCACCTCCAGCCTTAATACACTGTATCTTTAGAAGGATTTGCTTTCCAAAGCTGGACTTTCAGAACTCGGTACACCTTATCACATTCTCAAAAGCCTTCTTTCTGAAAATGGAAAAAGCACAAGGCAGGAGTCGTGGGGGGGAGGTGGGGGCAGCCTGTCAGGACTTGTGCCAGTTAAATCCGATCTCTCGGGGGATTTGTTTTCTTCTGGCGTCAGATTAGATGTTCAAATAAAGCAGTGTTTTAGAGCCGTGAGGGAATGTCCCTGGGATTCTTAATGAGACTAATCCCGAAGCAGCACATTCCAAGGGGCTAATCTGCCCAAGTTCATTGCTTACTTGAAACGACTCTTGGGGGAGTGACTTTTTCCCTCTGCAGTGGGCGGTCATGAGAGCCTTATGAACGGGATGGCCAGCCCCAGCCGCAGCGAAGTGAAAGCCACAGGGACTGCCTGCCGGTGGGACTGCCTGGGCCACCACCCCGGTCAACGCTCAGGTAAAATGCTTTCGGCGGCGGACTTTCCTCGCGTTCCCCATCGCAGTGCGCACTGAGATGGCCTAAGGTAGGCTCAGGGCGCTGCGGAGGGAGAGCCAAGACGCAGGCATGATCATCCGTGTTCCGGACCTTTGGGTCTTCGGGGTTTGGTTCTGATTGGGACAGGGTGTGCATTTAAAACAGGAGAGGCCAACAATGAGCGGCACTGGGACCTTTTCCTGGTCATCCGTTTGTGTAGCTTTGGGGGGGCCTCTTTTGTTTGCCTGATCTTAACGAAGGCTGGTCTGAGGGGCTAGATTTCAGTTCCCTTGCTCTGTGAAAGGGTTGGAGGGCAGTGGTATTCCTAGAATGTGCCGATGATCGATTGAACCTGGAGACGCTGTAGAGTCGGTGGTCAGTGGGCAACAACAAAACAATGAAAGTAGTTTGGGGCTAATATTTATAGTAGTTTTTGTAAGACCAATTGTAACCCCCTATGATTAAATGACTTAAATTCCATCCCCCGCCCCCCGCCCCCTCCTTTTAAGGCAACGTCTAACCACTTCTTTCTGCCTGTGCATTTGATGCCTGCCCTGTACCAGGAACTTTCAAAATTAGTACTTGGGATAGACTGTCCTTGGAGGGTTATCCGTATAGACTATTGGGAATGTGGACAGCCCAGTGTTTGTTGTGAGTGAGATATTCTTTAATTATTCTCCTTTGTATATCGCACATGGCAGAGCGTGCGCCGAGAAGGGGGCCTTCTCTTTCAGAGATCGTGGACCGCAGCGCTTGTCCAAGGGTGGCGAGCAGTCACCTTTTCCTAAACGCACAGGAGCCCTCTGTGGCCTATTTTACACGTAGAGATTTGGGGGCCCACGATCTGCTCCAGACTTTACATTAGAAGAGGCTGGGAGGGTCAGCTAAAAGCCCGGCATGTCGGAACTATTTCATGCTTTCCAGCAACGAGGAAAGCCATTGGGAGCAAACTCCGTGGGAGATGAGAGCGGAGGAGAAAGCTTTACACGGAGGAGTTCAAAGCCTTTGAAAGAAACAAAAGGGGGCATTCGTTGAGGGCACAAGTTAAACCACGATTAGACATCCAATGTGCCGTCTCCAAGACAATCATTGTGAAGGCCGTCTATTTGTCCGTACTAAAGACCTAAAGGGAAGCAAGTGAGGAAAAGCCCACCGCTGAATACAGGACCTCGAGTGTGCTCTGATGTGGAATTTTTTCTCCCGCTGTTCACATGCATGCCCGCCGATGTGTCTGACGCTGTCCTAAAATGGATCCAATTCGATCATGAGTGATAGAAAAGGGGTATTTGTTTTCCTACCTACGTTTCTGTTTCCTTCCCATTTTCTGCGGCTTGGATGGGGATGGCTAATTAGAGAACAATAACAAAAAGAAACTTGATTCCCCGCTCCTTTGCGCTCAGTGAGGCAGGTGGCCACATTCTGTGTTGCCCAAGTCAAGACACTTGATGTTTAAAGACAAACAGTTGGCAATCCATATCTAGTCATGAGGGATTCGTTCTATAGGTCAGAGGACTACAAGGCATGGGATTTTCCAAGTTGAAACAGGATTCATGGGCCAGAGAAGTCAGGAAGGTGTCCTTGAAAAGTCTACACCACTGCTCCCGGTCCCCTAGATTCAAGTAAGAAGTCCTGTTGTGATTATAGTCACTTGCTTCAGGCTTCAGGATCACCTCTCACCCACTCCCATGTCATTCTACTATGCAGGTGTGTTTTTAATAGACCAAGCCATTCTTCCCCTCAAGAAGAGAGAGTCAGGTAGCTTCTTACACCACGTGAGTATTTTTTAGGGGCCGTGGTGGTGTCGTGGTTATGAGCTGGGCTACAACCTGCTCTTAGAAACCACCAGCCAGCTCCAAGGGAGAAAGACAGCGCTTTCCACTCCTGTGAACTGTTACAGTCTTGGAAACTCACGGGCCAGGGCTCCCCTGTCCTCTGGGGTCATTATGAGTTATGAGTTGACATCTACTCGAAGGCAGTGAGTTTGAATGTTAGAGTCTATTAGTGTGAGGATGGGAAGGGAGAAATGAGGAGGGAAGGATGTAAGGGAATGACCCTCGCCTATCCATGTCTTTAGGAGTTCAGTTCTGTCCACATTCCTAGGACTTCCAGGCAAACGCATGTCCATATCAAGGGCAGTGACTATTAATATTAGCTATGTTGGGAAGGCAGTTCAGTGCACAGAATTAAGAGTGTTCACACTGTTCATTTAACGCCATTTAACGCTGAAGTCAAACTGTCCAAATTCAACCCCAGGCTTTCACACATATTTGGTGCATTCTGCCCAGCTCAGTCTCTTTGCTGGTAACACAACTTCTTGCATAGTGTTTATGCATATACCACACAATGCCAAGCACATGATGAGCCCTTATTCAAGGTCAGCCATTATTTCTTACTGGAATTCTGCTTAGTACACAGTGGGAGTGGTGTTGTACATGCTAAGTTTCTAGCAAGTGGTGGCCGCATGTGTGCAGAATAGGATTGTCAAGACTGTGACATTTTGGAAGCTCATTGCCAGGTCTTTCTTCTGTGGTACCTCTGGGCGGACCTGAACTACTAAGCTTTGGCAAGCAGCCTATCATGTGACCCTTTTCACCAAGGCTTCCAAATAGGGCGGTGGTTTTGACACCCCCTGCTGAGAATTTGCCTCTCTGACCCAGGTGTTAGTCTGCATCTTGTTTAAGGGTTTCCCGGGCTCTTGTGTATTCATTAGCATCCCCAGAGGATCCATGAGGTTTCCCTGGTAATTTGCTAAACTGTGGATTCTAACTCAGCATACGTAGGGCAGAAAGACGAGTTCTCAGGAGAAGGTCAAACTGAAATGAACTGTATTGAAGCCCTGCTTCAAAACCACAGCTCGTTGGCTGGTAATGGAGCCCTTGCCCATTTGTCCCATTCAGGCACTGCTAAATGCATGTCATTAACTTGGATTAACTTTGGGTATCACACCAATTCTCCACATCAGTATTGTAGAGAAATGACTCATAGCCAATAAAAAATCTCCTGTATGTCCTGCTACTGGGCATCCAGGCTTCGTACCAGATCATCTTCACCCCAAAGGAAGAGTCATCATGGTTAAAACCACAACGTCAATTGCACAGCATCCTTTTCTGCATTCTCTTCTGATTCTTTAGTACGGGAACTCACCCAGCACTAAAAGGGACATTAAAGCATCCATGTATTAGTGTTGACTCCCATTTTAGAGAAGAGGGAACTAAGACTCAAAGCAAATTCTATGACATGCCCCAAATCATAGAAAATCACATGCTCTGCCCAGAAGGACCAAACCTATTGTGCTCGAGGTGATTAAGACTCATAGCAGCCTTGTAACCACAGAAGTATTGGCCAATCCTCTCCAAAATTCCCAAATACTCCCCAACAAGAACCTTCAGAAGGTTAGTCACAGCAGGCCATGGAGGAAAATGAAAAGAGCTTGCTCCCTTCTCTATTCACTGAGGTGCAGAGAAAGTTGGTTTCAAATGTCCAATGAGGAATAGTTTATCCTCTTTCTGCCAAAAGATATTATCAGTGAAAGTATTGGGTGTCTGGAGAAAATCATGGCCTATGAATAGTTTAACTTACAGGCTTTTTGCGACGATAAAGAGACTGCTTATCTATGCTGCCGAGCTCCTTTCTGTTGCAAAGAGGTAACCATTTGTTTTTTCCTGCATGTTTGGGAAGGGTAAGCTGTGCAAATAGAGGCTGCGGGTTTTCTCACATCCTTCTAACCAACAAAATTGCCAAGGGCCCCTTTTTTGGTGTGAGGCCACAGAGAGTGGAGTGGACACAGGGATCCCTAAGGTGCTGTGTGAGCACCTTTTTATGTGGGCATGCAGGGGCACTCAGAAATTCGGTGTCTTAATTCTGGGTATGGTTTAAGCAGGATGCAGTCCCCATGTACTTTCTGTGATGCTGTGTGTAGGTTTCAAATATACATAAGAAAACATATGTACACCACCTCAATAATGTCCACATGTGTCGGTCGGTGATGTTGATGGCATTATTATGTAAGTTGCCCAACCATTCCCATTTGGACTGGTCTTGTCCAAAATATTCTACCAGCATGAGCTAAACTCATCTCTCTCTGCTCTCTCCCTTCTTGCTTCTGATAACTACAAATAATTTTTGATTTGTAAATGTGGGTGGGGGTGGGTTAAAAAATTTTGTTGAAAGGTGGAATTAAAAGATAACCAAATCTTCCCTGTGGACTTTAGGAAAGCTGCTTGTAGTTGCTTATTGTAAATAAATGAGATCATTCCATTTATGTCTGCAGCAAGTCTGATGTTTCCAAAGTTTATCCAGGACTTGACTTCTCTGTATGGCTAAGTAACATTCCATTCTGTGTGTATACCACCTTTTGTTTTCCCATACAACATTTCATTTCTTTCCACTTGTTGGCCCTTGCAAATATGGTTGCAAAGGGCATTTGTCTACAGGCCATTTGCCACTTTCTGAGTCTGCTTCATTGTGAGACAACTATTGACATGCATGTCAAATGCTCAAGGAACTCTCCATTATGGAAGAGGAGAAAGATGCAAGATACAGGGTTTTTTTTTTGGGGGAGGGGCATCACTGCCCTCTGGTGGTGGAAGTAGGAAGCCCAGCCTTGCTGCTGGATTTGAACTTCCAACCCAGTCCCACGCACAACCACTATGCCACCAGGGTTCAGCCCCTAGATACAGGGTTTAATGACAAATCAAACCATAGCACTATTTTTGCAGACATAGAGGCCTTTGGCAAAGTTAGCACCATTTCAGGTCAACACATGGGGGTACAGGGGGAGTTTAACAGTTGACATCAGTCATTTGGTCAGGACAAATGAACAGCCTGGTTTTGCTTTAGCCCTATATGTCTTTTGAAGCACAAACATATTCCTGATGCCAAGCTAGAAAGGTGATACCATATAGAAATACAATTTCAGTTTGTTCTAGCAACTTCTATCTTAAACACTTAAAGGGGAATCTTCTGAGTGGCTTTCACAGATGATTACTATTCCAAATCCTGAAGAATAAAGGAGTCAAAGGATGCAGGAAGGATATTCTGCTTTAGAACAAAGATTGGACAGTTTTCAGGAACTTCCTTTGTCCATCTGGGAATCCAATCTGGGGCATAGGAGTCCTGGCTGGGCATTCTCAGAAGCTGTGTTTGCTGTGGTTGAAGGCATGTGGGTTCTCACTGGTTGCTCATTCAGGATGTCGCGCTGACACTTCCCTTCCTCATGTTTCTGCTCCCCTTCTTATTCTTGGTACCCGCACAGGTCATTTGGGTTTCTGAAAAGCATAGTAATGCATTAACGTTTCTGCATTGTACATTTCCATCACCATCTTTATTTGCTTCTCCCAAGAGAATCAGAATATATACATATTAAGCTTATCTAGCTGTTTCCATACCTCATAATCCACATGATGGCAACAAAGTTTGTTTGTTACAGTTATACACACATTATTTTTATCTCTCCGGTGAATATCAATGGCTTTCTGTTCTTCAGAAATGTTTATGAGTTTGGTACATAGTACCACCCCTGAGTTTCTTTTGACTATGACATTTAATCCTCAAATTTTTCACACAAAATAATCTACTATGCAAGTTCTAGGAGAAGTTGATTTTGTTATATGCATGTGTATTTCAACTCAGTTACTAAAATGCTAGTCTGCTAAGTGATTATAAAATGTTTCTTCTTAGTCAAAAATATTTAAAGTCCTGCTCACTTTCCTCTTTTCTTTTTTTTCCCCCTCAGGCTCAGAAATCCTGGATAGAAAGAGCATTTTATAAAAGAGAATGCGTTCACATCATACCCAGCACCAAAGACCCCCATAGGTAATCTTTCTTCTTTAGAAAATAAATAGAACATGAATGGCGGATTGTGGGAGCTGAACTCCAACAGTAATTACTACCTGTTGTAAGGGAACTACAAAAAAAGATTTTTTTTTTTTGGTCATGAGACATCTTTGAAGTAATCAGCTATATTGTACTCAGCACATAATGTCATATCCACAGTTAATGCTCCAAGAACCAATACAGAATTAGAGAGAGGCCATTGGGGGAATAAGTAAATCTCAGTAAATAACAGTGAGCTAAATTTCTTAGCACGGTGACTGGTTTTCCTTTCTAAACATTTCACCAGAATGCTTGGTTGATACTAACCTGCTCTGGTAAATTGGAAAGAAGACTCATGTCAACAGTCACTAGAAGGTGAGTAGGGAGCTCTGGTGGCACAGAGGTGGAGCGATCAGAGGATGACGGCAAGGCTGTGGGTTTAAACCAACCTGTCACTCCGAGGGTGACAGATGTGGAAGTGCACATCTGGAAAAGTTAAGGCCCTGACAGCCCTGTGTGACAGTCTATTCGGTAGTTCAATCATCCGGAGTGAATACTGCATTTGGAGTAATGTAATAGGTGATTGTCTGGAAATGTCTTTATGACATTTATAACTGCACCTCATCTATAATTTTAACAGGTTACAAATACAGTCTATGTCCTCAGATAGGCTAGCTATATAATAAATCGTATACTATCTCATCTTTAAAAACTGTAATTTTTATGACATTTGTGTACATCTTTATGAAACCAAAAAGTGGGGTCATAATTCCTTTCCTATTGTATTCAATAGATGGACGCCACCTGTTGTGAATATTGCTATAAATGCTAGTAGTGATCATGCTTGAAGGATGTTTCCATGATGCAAGAAGTGACTTTTAAGTTTTTTAAAATCTCATGAATAACTCTTTTTCCTCGTTCCTTTAAAAACACGTCAGCCTACAGTTTGTTATTCTTGGCATTGGCAAGATGACCAAACCAAAGAAAACAAAGTCACTGCCATGGCATCGATTCTGTCAGACAAGGTCATACTGTCCTTGTGACTTTCTCATGCTCGAATTTTTGATGGGAGGAGAAGGCCTCATCTTTCCCCTGCAGAGCAGCTGATGGGTTCGAGCTTCTGACCTTGGAGTTAGCAGCCCAATATTTAACCACTGTGCCCCCAGGGCTTGTCCAGTGACCGTCAACCGGAGAGAAACAATTCAGATTGCAACTCATGCACGAGTCATATTTTAAAACTTAAATGTACATTTTACAATTCTTGCAGCCACACTGTTCTGTATCCTTCATGCCAAAATTGACAGGTGAAAGGAAAGCAAATTAGAACAATCTAGAAAGCCTTTTTTTCCCCCAAGGTTACAATTCTGAACAATATACCAGGTGTGAAAATGGAAGGGTGGAGAAAGGCAGCCACCATGTTACAGCTGAAGGACAATGGTGAGGGAGAGGAGGAAGTGGTATCTATGAACCACCAGTTCTTTCGCCATTTCCCAGCATGCCATTTGCCTGGTGCATCCACAGAGGAGATTCTATGGGAGGAGTGACTGCCATGACTGCGTAGATTTCTGCAGCCGGGTGCATGGGTGCTGCAACAGAGCCTCGTCCCAGGGAGTCACCTGATCTTGTCACCTTGCAGGTGTTGCTGTGGGCGTCTGATAGGCCAGCATGTTGGCCTCACTCCCAGTATCTCCGTCCTTCAAAATGAGAAAAACGAAAGTCGCCTTTCCCGAAACGACATCCAGTCTGAGAAGTGGTCCATCAGCAAGCACACGCAGCTCAGCCCGACAGATGCTTTTGGGACGATTGAGTTCCAAGGAGGCGGCCACTCCAACAAAGCCATGGTAAGCCTGCGCTGCCGCCGCCGGCCTGCAATGGTGTGGCTAACAGCTTGGCAATGTGCCTTGGGGCTCAACCTTCACTCTGCCGTTCCTGGCATGCTGATTTCATTCTCCTTCCCTTGACCTTTTGAGTCTCTATGCTTCATGTATCAAATGCAGAAAAGAAAAGCTCCCTCCCAGGAAGAGCTCTGACTCAGGGACTCCTATCATTAAGAGTGCTAATGCATATTCCTAACATGGTTCACCCTCTTTTGTGTTACATTCTGGATCTCTTTAAATGCACTTTTTAAACTCCTCTCACTCATTCTTTATTTCTTTCATCTTTTGATGACGACTATTTTACCTCTATGACAAAACAAAAAGCCATTGCCCTTCAGTTGATTCTGACTCATAAGGACCCCATCAAGGGTTTCCCAATGCTATAAACCTTTAATTGTGCTATAAATCTGAGAAAGATCACTTGCTCCATCTCCTTTGGGGTGGATAGTGGGTTTGAACTGCCGATCTTCCAGTTAGCAGACTAAAAGGTAACTAAGTAGGCTGCTCTTTTTTTCTTCCCCTTATTATGCTTGAAACTCACTTTTTTTAAAAAATTTAGGGTAGAAATGATTATGCAAGACTATTTCTGCATGGACAGAGCTTGCCATCCAAACTGAGTTCTTTTCTTCAAGTGTCTGTGTTCAGTAATGTTCTCAGGTAAAGGGTTCTATGTAAAAGGAAGCTTCTAGAAAATATCTAACACTCACTTCTCAGCATTGTCACTTCTAAACTTCAGCTTTCACCAGGACCCACTGGATACTCGCTGACAGTTTTTACAGAGAGAAAAGCATGATAGCTGTTTTGGAGCTCCAAGAAATGCTGTATTCTAAGAGAGGAAGAGAGAGAAAGAAAGAGAGAGTCAACTGATGGTGGAGGTGACTGTTCTTAGGTTTGGAAAGGAAATTTTGCTTCAAGAAGAGACACAATTTGCTTCACTACTACAAAAGACCAGGGGCCTTTGCTTCAAGAAGAGACACAATTTGCTTCACTACTACAAAAGACCAGGGGCCTTAACGCATACTCACCAAGCCTGAAACTGTGCATTAAAGCACCCTTTCTCTCCCCTTTCATTCCCAGCCCTTCCTTATTTTCTCTCCTCCCCCTTCTTTTCCACTCCTCAACCCAACTCACAGCGACGTCTCCTTCACCATCGATGGCCAACTGAACGAGTCACATACAGCCATGAAAATGAATGGAGGGGGCTGAGCCCCGGTGGTGTAAGTGGTTGCATGCGGGACTACGGCCCACGGGCTTGGCGGTTCAAATCCAGCAGCAGCTCTCCAGGAGCAAGGCTGGGTAGCTCCCACGACCACCAGAGGGCAGTGATGCCCCCCCCCAAAAAAAAGAAAATGAATTGAGGCTGTATATGCTAAGTAACAATTGATCTTGAGCTATTTACTGGAAAGAAGACGATGTCAGCTGCTCTTGCTTTTAGGTGACATCAAGTCAGCTCCGACCCAGAACGGCGGCCCCATGCATGACAGAAGCGCACAGTGGGTTCTGCACCCTCCACACCACTGTTATGCTGAAGCCCGTTGCTGCAGACGTTGCCTCAATCCATCTCATCTGGGATCTTCCTCTTTTTGTCACTAACCCTCCATTTTACCGAAGGTGTTGTCCTTCTCTGGTGCACGGAAAGCAGACCCACCGTGAGAGGCTGTCTCACCGTCCTCACTTCTCAGGGGCACGCTTGCTGTCTTTCCAGAAGGCTTTCTTCTTTCCAGGCAGATTTATTCATTCTTCTGGTTGCCCGTGGCACTGCATTCTTCACCAACACCGTCATTCAAATGCATCTGTAAGGCCTAAAATGAATTGCTGTTATTTGCAACCACTAACAAATCCTGCGAGAATAGTGAGTTAGTTAACCACTTAAGGGAGGGATGTATAGCCCATCACAGTGAATAATTAAGGCTTCTCAACTAAGGCCAGCTTCATTCATACTGTGGGATTGAATTATCTATCATGTAAGCTGCAAGCCTTCTAGAATCGTGCATTCATGTTATCTGTGTTCTCCCTATAAGTACTAACAAGGAAGTCGTGACCAGTCAATCATAACCATTATAAACTGGCATAGTCAGTGCCAATGATCTCTGGCTTTACTGTGACCTCCTAACTGCAAGGTCAATTGTTTAAGCCTAACAACCACTCTTGGGGAGAAAAATGAGGCTAGCTGTTCCTGTAAAGAGCCACAGATTCATAGAGTTGCTCTGATTTAGAATGACTGTACAGAGTGTGTATCGACCCAGTGCCTTCTCTGAATGTCTAAATGGTGCCAGCAATACTGTGCTGCAAGCACAGTGGGCATGTAGTTGGCATCTGGTCATGACTCTTTTCATTCATATACAGTACTAGTCAAGTAACAGACATGCATAGATTTATGAGTAAGTGTATCTTGAAAAAAAAGAGATTTGGAAGTCTGCTTCCAGAAAGATTATAGCCCAGAAAGATTTCCGACCAAAATTTAATAACAAGTACCTCAAATTTCTAAAACTCAGGACTCATTCACAAATGATTTCTGACAGTGTTTAAAAAAAATCAAGTCTATTATCTAAAGATACACATTTCTACTATTTAAAACATGAAGACTGGAATAAGAGTTTAAAAGTAAAGACTCTGGACTCTAAATTCAGAAAACCCCAGTTGATCATAGAACCATCATAGACTTGCAGTGGAAGATGGAGACAATGACTTAAGTTTTCTGGTCCTAAGTCATTTTGTTTTGTAGAATATGAATGATGCTTGTGCTGCTGAAAACATTAAATGGAATATTTTAAAGCATGCGAAACATCATATCATAGATACAACATTAATTTTAGCTTTAACTTTTATCATAATTATCATTAGTACTTGCTTCAGGCTCTGAAAGAAATGGCAAAACATTTTGAGTAATACTTTACAGGGTGCTCAGTTGGATGCATAAGACTTAAAATATTATTTTAGGAACTCAAATCTCACCGAAGGCATTTCAGACGTTCTACTCCTTGACCTCTTGTTGAGCACAGCCTCGGAAGCCACATTGCTGCGTCATTTACTGACTGGCTGGCATTGTCAAGTTTCCTGATTTAACCTCCCTCTGCCCCAGTGGAAATCAGTAAAATTGACCCTAAAGGAGTTCCAGGGGTGTAGTGCAGCAGAGTTGGGCTGGGAACTGTAAGGTCAGCAGTTTGACACTGCCAGCAGCTCTGAGGCAGAAAGACAGGGTTTTGTACGCCAGTGAGGTGTTACTGTCTTGTGAAAGTAAAGGGGCACTTCCACCCTCTCCTACAGGGTTGCATTAAGTCAGCATGAGTTTGATTTTACCATTTGGCACCTCAGTGTGTTTCTCTGCAAAATAAACACCATGATTCCTTCTTCTTGGTGATTGGGTAAGTATTCAAGAATCAGCGTATGGTAGCTGTTTGGTGCAGAAGATAAGCAAATGACCCCCTGGATCCTTGAGGATAAATTTTGTTGAGCTTCCCTGGGGCAGAGGGAGGTTAAATCAGTAAACTGGACAAAGTCAGCCGGTCAGTAAATGACACAGGAATGTGATTTCCGAGGCTGTACTCCATAGGAGGTAACAACACTTATAGCTTTAAGAAGGGCTATGACCATTTTAGATCAGAAAGATGATTTTTGAAGGCAAAGAGAACTGGATCTAAACCCTTACTCTGTCTCCATCTCCTTAGAGAGTCTTGAAGAAACCATTTAATTAGCTGAGTCACAAATTGTTACTATCAATCAAGTGGACAAGGTTGCTTCTCTGAAGGCTTGGGCGGATCAGGAGAGAAGGTGCCAGCCCTCTAGCTAAAGGGTTTGATCTCAGACAAGAACCTTGGGAGACTCTGCGAAGGGCCCACTTCCTAAAGCCTTGCAAGCCCATGGTTCTCATGAGGTTGAAGAGCCTCAACAGTTACAAACAGCAGCAAGGACAGGCCCCTCGTGCCGGAAAATGTACCAACACGCTAACTATGAAAACGGCAGTGACGCAGCCACGAGGTTGCTTCCTTTACTTTGAGGGAGTTCAAAGGTGTGCTAGCATATTTTCACAAGAGTACCACGCTACAGGGACCAGCCATCTAGAGCTGTGCTGTTATTTCAAAGTGGTTCACATGGAGTCCACTTGAAGCCGAATGAACTGGACAGAAACTAACAGCATTCGAGTCTGCCTCAGTTTGCTAGTCCTGCTGTAAGGAAATACACCACTGGGAGGTGGCTTCAACAAACAAGGAGGTACTGTTCCATTCAAAGTGGCAATCAGGATATTCACTCCAGGGCAGAGTTCTTTCTTGTCATCAGACCCAAGAGTTCTTTGGCTTTTCTCTCTACGCACACCCTCCCTGCCACCCACGCCAACCCTACACATGTCACTGTCACTACTATGCTCTTTGTATAACTCAGAAGTGATTCTGTTTAGGACCCAGCCTGCCTTGGGACAGTCTTATAACCATATCCAAAGAGAAAGTCCATTCCAAATGGGATCACATCCTTAAGTATAGAAGTCAGAACTCAGTGCATACTTGGGAAGGAATGCATAGTTCAATTCATAATTGTGCCATTCAGTAGACAGGACTGGTACCAGCCCCTCATGGACTGGCAATTAGGTGGTGGTAAAATGTCATTTGTACAACTCTGAGGTGCCATCCAGTGACTCTCTTGCTTCCTTTCAGCCCCACAAGGCAGAAGTGAGGTACTATTTCTTGTCATCCTCTACACTCCACTCAGAGTGTGGCTCAAAAATTAGTCACAGAGGAGCAAGCCTCTATGGGCTTGACATGTGTCTTTTATCATAGACAAAGCCATGAGCCCTTCAAATCATAATTAGGCTCTACCTGAGGTTTCTTTTTCCCTTCTGAAAAGTTCAATTGAGTTGGGAGATGCCTAGAAACTTGAGACTGAACTTGCAAGCATGTTTATTAGAATGTGTCTTTCAAAGTGTAATCAAAAATCCCCTTAGAAGAAAGATATACATTGTGATGTCTAGGAAAGCACTGGGAGTCAGAATTTTCACTCTGTTCCACATATGAGCCCTCAGCTTGAACCTCCTCCTAGAGCCCTGTGTGGCCTTATTGAACCCCAAAGCTCTCTGCTGAGAACCAGGCTAGGCAATATTGCTGTAAGGCTTATGGAATCTTGCTCAAAAAAATCAAGGTGAAGTCTTGAGGGGTCAGGAAGATCAGTTTTTTCCACAACTGGCTTTCCCAACCCAGTGGACGCCATGGAATGCCAGTCTCCACGTCAGACTTGATCAGTGTCTGAGGTGAGTGAGTATTCCTTCCAAGTCACCCAACAGTCACACTATTGACGGGAACCAGTGCTGTCTTGTCCCACGCTGAAATTCTATACCTTATGAACCTAGGGTTTTGTTTTAGCAGCAAGAGTCATCCTGATCCCTTTCTTTGCTCCTCTCCTCTGGAACTCAATGGCATGGAGTTTGGGCAAAGTGGACAGGAGAGGAGAAGGCTGAGCTGACAGTAGCACATGGGGCAGAAGTTTGAGACTCCTCTGAGTTAAGGCTTCACATCCTCAACCTCCGCTACTTCATCCCATCACATTTTATTTATGAAATGCCAGTTCAATGTAAGAATTATAGGGTGGACCTGTACAAGACTCAACTTGACCACACACAGCAGCCCTCTGGTTGCCATCAAATCAGCTCTGACTCATGGCGACCTGTGTGATGGAGAACAGAAGGGCTTTCATGACCATGACCTCCCAGAAGTAGAGCTTTACTTTTGAGGTATCTCTAGGACAATGGTTCTCAACCTATGAGTCGAGACCACTTTCACAATAGTCACCCGATTCATAACACTGGCAGGATTACAGTTGTGATATAGGCTAGGGGGTCATCACAACCTGAAGAACTGTAGTAAAAGGTCTCGGCATTGGGAAGGTTGAGAACCACTGCTCTCAGTGAATCTTAACTGGCAACAAATCCATTCCCAACTGTGTACTTAGCTGTCTGCTTTATCCAGGGCCTGCTTTTGGTAGAGGATAATATTGAAAAAAAAAAAAGAGAGAGAGAGAATCATTGTTAAAGTATTGCAGGTCTTCTCTGGAGCTCTGCTCAAAAATACCATGTGACCAGTGTGCCCATAGGCAACTGAGCTGTAGTCACCAAGGGACTTCGGGAACCCCAAACCCAAGGTAGTGATTCTCAACCTGGAGATGCAGAATAACCTGTGGGCCGACCACAAGTACCCACACACATCCCACCTCCAGATGGTCTCCTTCATTGGTTTGTGATGGAGCCTGGGCACCCAGGGCTGACGACATCCCATCAGTGATTCCATTCTGCCAATGCTAGTGAATCCTAGTGTCTCTGCATCCTGTCCAGAGGAACAGCCCAGGAAGTCAGGCAATTTTCTGAAAGTCACACCGTTGTTTGACGGAAAAATCATGCTCCAGCCCAGGGTCCTCTTTTGTCGATTATATTTCTCTTCTGCTTTCCACACTTTCACAAGCAAATGAAAGTCTTGTTTGTGAAGTATGTATGCGTGCATGATTGAAAGAAAGCTAATTACTATTTTGTATCCTGCTTTTTTAAACTGGGGATTTGATGTTTTCTATTTGATGATGTTAATTAAACTCCAAAACTGTGAAGAGGAAGAGTTCTTTATATAATTACATCCTGAGAGAAGAATTGACACATTGAAATAACAGAGTTGGTGAAAACTATTGAATATATCTTAGACTGCCAGAAAAATAAATAATGCTGTGGTGGAGGAAGTACAACCAGAATGATCCTTAGAAATGAGGATGGGAAGACTCACCTCACATCCTTTGAGTATGTTATTAAGAGGGACTAGTTTCTGGGTATTATGGACAAAGTGCCAAGGATATTATGCTTGGTCGAGAGTCAGTGAAAAAGAATAAGGCCCTTAATGAAATGGATAGACAGAGTGGCTACAACAATGCACTCAAAAACAAAAACTATGAGAATGGTATAGGACTGTTCTGTTCTTGTTCTGACTGTTCTTGTTTTGTCAGACATGGGTTTGCTGTGAGTTGGCATGACACCACGGAACCTAACAACAGGCTAACATAAACCGTTTTTGAATCTGTCTGATGATTTGAACTATTTTTTTCTCACCTTCAGGGGCCTGATGTGCCCGGGTGAAATAGCGATGAACTCCACACCTCTCTCCCTTTACACAGAATAGCTATGACTAGGAGAAGACAGCCTCGGGCAGAAAACCCACAGAGCAGTTCGAGCTGATCCCAAAGCATCACCGAGTCTAAACTGCCTTGAAGGCTAAGGGGCTTTTTTGTTTTGTTTTTTTTAATCAGAATTTGGGAATGTTGATCCAGTTGTTCCATTGAAGTTAGAACAAAAGGATAAGATGCTAAATGTCTTCTTCTTGTGAGTTGCAGTCTACGTGGCCCCGTGCTTCCTGGTGATGGACCCATGCACAACAAGGGTAGACCATTGTGCCCCATGGGTGTGCACTGACTCACTTTTCAGGAGTAGTTTGTATTGCTATGCGAGAATGGACTCCAGGAACACTTTAACATGGCCTTCCAGTGCAGCAAAGCAATGGCTTTGCCAGCAGACACTGTATTATTTCTCAAAGACTTCCTTTTTATCTGGGACTCAGGTCGTGATGATTTTAAAAAGAAAGCCATGCTGGATTAGATTACAAATCTTATTTGCTTACTACTCCTTTCTTCCAATTCATGCTGAGCTGACTGTGGACTAGATAATTAAGACCTAATGAGGGCTTGTAGTGAAACTTCTCAAGTCACCCACATACTGCTCCTTGGGATTTCCCTGGCTATGTAGTGTGCTTATTAGATCAGCTGAGTCTCTTTTATATTTTTCCAATAATTTAGATAATTATTCCTGTGTCTTTCATTTGTACACATCAAGTGCTAACTCCTGAGGGGGCCACTTTGAAAGTCTGTTCTCTGAGTCTTAGGGTAGAGTGGGGGTGGGGAAGGTGATGTCACAAAACATCATTTATAACCTTAAACTACTGAGATGCTTTGTGACAGAATTTGAGATGTATCTAGATATGTAGATATACACATGCATATACATATTCACATACACACCCAAATTTACACATATATATATGCAGATACTTATACAAGGGGCCCTGTACCCATCAGCATATATAGTGAGTTATGCTTTGAGCTGGTGTGTGTGTGTTTGTGTGTGTGTGTGTGAACGTGTACTCTTTCTTGCAATATCAAATTTAATGTTGGCATTGGCCAGTGAAGTGACAATCCTTTTGGAAAGTCATTTTTGAAACTGAGGCTAAAACTAGAGCTTATCATTTTTGCTTTCTGGTCCCACTCAAAATCATCCACTTGCCTCTGAGTCAGTTCCAAGTCATGACACCATCCTGTGTGCCAAAATGGAACTGTGTTGTAAAGTAGGTACAAGATCATTCAGTCAAAGTGACTCTGGATCCATTCAAATGACCAACCCTGTGGTTAGCAGCCAAGAGTATTAACCATTTGTATGACCCAGGAACTCCTATCCCAGTCTTACACTTGTAGAGGAGGAAGACCTAGTCCTCATGCAAGAAATCATCTGCCTCTCAGCCTCTAGATAATTTTACGTTGAATGATTCTGGTAGAAAAGTCATGAAGTATCCATTTCACAGACTTGGTGGATTTTTATATTACTGTTGCACCTTTAGTCTGGATTCATACTTGACCTCTAACACTGGGAGATCACAAATACAATATGGACTCAATCTCAAGAACATTTTTATGTCTGGTGTTTTGTCAATCATCAAATGAGAAACCCAATAGCCGTGATCCTTCACATTTGCATTCCAGATATGTTTTTCTCGGGAGCTTTTCCATCTATTAAGCTTCCAGGGACATTAAACTTCTTGCAAAGCACAAAGCCCCATGGACCGGGAACACTGATATCAACTAAATTATATTAAATGTCAGATGCTACACTGTCTGGTTGGCCACAGTTTTGATTAAAAAACTCTTTGAAAATGTGGCTACAAAGACTTCTAAAATGAAACGACGCTTGTCAAATTCTCAGTAGCAAGAAAGATGGGACAGATCTCCAACTGCAGGCTTGAAGGAAAGGCTTTTGTGCCAGTCACACAAAAGCTTTGGCTCACACTATACTATGAAATATGCCACAGCTTCATGAAAAGTTTGAAATAAGTTTGAGAATTAGTAAAATATGACTCCGACATGAAGTGAACACCTGTTATTGGAAAGATAGTGTCCAAAGACCTGCTTGCCGCATGATGTCACAAACCTCCAATTTGTGAAGAACACACTACCTGAGATGCACAGTACAGGGAAGCACAACAAAACAAGTTTTGCCTGTGCTTTGAAAAGGATAACTCCTGACACTTGTCACTCCCAGATAATTCAGAGTTGAGAAACAAAGGACTGTGGTTTCTGAACGGCGTATTAGCAATCTGAAAAGAGCCCTGGTGATGGTGTGGGTTAGGCATGGGGTTGCTAACCGCAAAGTCTGAGATGCAAAGCAGCCTACTGTCCCAAGGAAGAAGGATGAGGTTGCTTATTCCTGTGAGGATCTACAGTCCTGAAGTCTCTGTGGTCTCTGTGAGTCCAAATTGACTCGACAACACACAACAGCAATCTGTAAAGCACTGGGGGCAACTTCATGGCACCTTGCTTATAATTGTAATTTTGATCCCATTTTCATTTATCCTTTTTCTTTTGTAATAGTAGGCATGTTCAAAGAGGCCTTGGTGGCACTATGATAACCAAAGAGACAGTGGTTCAAATGCAGCAGGTGCTTCACAGGAGAAAGACATGACAGTCTGCTTTGGTAAAGATGAATTGCCTTAGAAACCCTATGGGTCACTGATATTTTGTTGCCATGAAGTCAGTTTCTATAGGGTCCCTATAGTAATTTCAAAATGACATTTTATCCCTTGGTTTTTAATATATAGGTTATGTAAATATAGGCTTCCTATCAGAATTGACACCACGCCACCAGGTTTAGGCTTATGCAAACACACTATACAGTTTAATTTTCATGATGGCCTGGTAAGTGGCCGGATCTCTCCTACTTGACAAGGAAAGATGGTTACATTGACCACCTGTCTTCCAATGTCAGCATATGGTGCCAGAGGTGGTACAGCTTATGATTGGGAAACCCACCAGAGTGATGCAATTTAGTGTGCATGGTAGGACAAGTTCTTGTTAGGTGGTCCCTTAGCAATGACTGAGCTCACACATGGACAGTAAAAATGGCTTATTTTTGCAACCCAAATAGCTCCTGATTTCAAATCACACAGACCATTTAGCAGGAAGTGATGAATTGCTCTGGGTGCGGCCATGTATGACTATGAAGCTGTCTAGTCAGCATATAAGAGAGCTGTTAAATTGCAAGCATGCAAATAGCATAAGGAATAACCAGGGTCTTATAAATATAGCAATAAAATTTTAAATCATCAGGTAATTTCAAGGTGTCATTTTATCCCTTGGTTTTTAATTAGTCTCTTACTCCTAGCACCCCTTATTTGAGTTACTGAATAATAACTCCCCAAAATCCAAAAGGTTTCAAAAATTGGCTCATCGGAATAGTTCCTTTATTTTTAATCTTGCCTTTTCTTCTCTAAAACACCCAAAACTACCACAGACCTCAAGTTGATTTTGACTCACATAAGCTCCAAGACACAGTGGAAATACTCTATCCCATTTCCAAAGCTGTCACCTTTACAGGAGCAGACTGCTGTGCTCCAGCTTTCTCCCACTGGCAGGTCCAAATTGTTGACTTTTCAGTTGGACACTCAACCAAAAAACGTTCCCAGTGCTCCATGAGGACTCTCTCTAGGAGAAGGATGCAGTATATGATAAACAATGGCTAACACAAAAGAAAGCAGGGCCACCCAGTTTTGTTATTTATCAGCTCCTACATAATTATGGTGTAGAGTTGATTACAGGTTGCTTTGTTTAAGAATTAGTCTTGGTCAAATGTTATGTCAGGGATGACACCTTGAATTATGTGCTAGGGGCTACAGTCTCATATTCAGGCCAGATTTACAAGAGGACGTGAAGAAGGGAAATCATGGCTGACGTCAAATGGATGTTGGCTCAAAGCAGAGAACCAGAAAGACGTTTGCTTGTGTTTCACTATCCCAAGGCATTCGACTGTGTGGACCATATGTGGTAGGTCATCCTGAGAGGAATGGGCATTCTGTAACACTTCATTGTGCTCCTTCAGAACTTGTCCACGAATCATGAGGCAGTTACATGAACAGAACAAGGGAAGACTGCTTGGTTTAAAATCAGGCTTGTATCCTCTCACCAGATTTGCTCAATTTATATACTGAGTAAATCCTCAGAGAAGCTGGATTATATGAAATAGAGTGCAGCATCAGGATTGCAGGAAGGGTTATTGACAGCCTGTAATATACAAGTGATGCAACCTGGCTAGCTGAATGTGAAGAGAACTTGAAACCCTTGCTGATGAAGACCAAGGACTGTAGCCTTCAGCTCAATGTAAGGAAGCCTAAAATCTTCACAACTGCAGGAACATTTTAAATGGAGAAAAAAATGAAGTTGTCAAGAACTTCTTTTTGTTTGGCTCCAGAATAGATGCTCATGGAAGCACTAGACAAGAGGTAAAAGGATATATTGCATTAGGTAAACCTGCTGTGCGAGACCTCCTTAGAGTATTGAAGAGCGAGGGTGCACTACTTTGAGGACTAAGGTCTATCTGACCCAACCCATGTATTCTCCATTGCATCATGTGCACGTGAAAGTTGGACACTGAACAAGGAAGACCACAGAAGAATTGATGCATTTGAATCCTGGTCCTGGAGAAGAATGCTGAAAGGACCATGGACGGTGTTGGAAATAAATAAGGGCAGAATGGTCCTTAGAGGAAAGGATGGCAAGGCTTTGTCTTACATACTGTGGACATATTGTCAGAAGACACAAGTCCCTGAAGAAGGATGTCATGTTTGGTAAAAGTTGAAAAAGAGGAAGGCCCTTGACGCGATGGACTGACAGACACAGCGGCTGCATCACTGGTCTCAGACAGAGGAACGAGTGTAAGGATGCTGCAGGGCGGTGCACTGTTTGGTTCTTCTGTGCATGGGGTTGCTGTGGGTCAGAGCCAGCTTGATGGCACCTGGCAGCAGCAATAACCGTTGCACATTGACTGTGTCATGAGTCATTTTTCTAGAATTTCCTCAATGCTTCCCTTTGATCATCATATAAAATAGTTAAAGCTCTTTCTTTCTGTTGGCCCAATGAAAAACACAGGACTATACACCAGGTGGGAGATTGGGTCTAGGGAAAGGTTCTAATCCCTGCTACTCAAGTGGTTCCCTGGGCCTAATTAAAAATGTAATCTCGAGCTCCACCCCAACCTATTGAATCAGAGGTCACATTGGACAAGATGCCCACGTGAGTCATGTGATGTGCATGTTCAAGCTTTAACTTAGTACCTCCACCATAATGATAATGTTAATGACGCATCATCTCAACAATTTATTATTGGATCATTAGCTTTGGACTCTTGGTCCTCGTGACTTAGCTGCCCCCTAGCTCTCCGTGTCCTTCTCTCTCCAGAAGTTCACTTGAACGAGGTCTCTAAATTGCCAGCATTGTTAAGATATGTCTCGGTTCCTTTCTATGTCTAACATTAAGATTATAATGACATTTTTTGCCAGTACTGAAGGTATTACCTAAAAACATAATCACATCAAGTATAGTCCATCCCCTCAAGGATCTTACGATTTGAACTGACACATGTAAGAAAACCATGAGAAAATGTCAGACTGACTTTAAAGGCAAGTTATATTATGCACCAGGAACTCCATTCTTAGGAAAAGTCATTTTGGATGAAGTGAAACCCTCTGAAAGATGAGAGAGTCACATATCAGTCTACCTCATGTTCTGGCACACAGCACATACTGTGTTTTTATTTCGTTTTATTCTTGCAAATTGAAGGTTTGTGGCAACAGCATCCACACACACTGTATAATTTAATTTTTACAGTGGCCGGGGAGGCGATCAGCGTCAATCCTATTTCAAAGGGAAGATACCCCAATTGACCATTTGTCCAGTTTTTGATGCTACAGTATGATGCTTCATGTGATGGGGAAGTCACCACATCAGAAGACCAGAAAAAAAAAAAAGCTCAGAGAAATATGTAAAGTGAGACCATAAGCGATGTGACCCAGCATGCATGGGTTAGATCCTGATTGCCTCTATTTCTTCATCTATAAAGTGGACTGCTCAGGACTATGAGCCGAGAGATCATTCATTCAGCGAGTCATCCATCCACTCAACCACTTAATTGAGTAGAGTACATTATGTGATAACGAACAAGGCTTTTTTGTTTAAAGGTTTCTTTACTAAAAAAGAAGTTTCTCGAAAACAAGTGAACTCACGTCCAGCAAATCAGTGCTGACTCTGAGCGACTCATTTCTGAGACCAAGACTCGCTTTATCCGAGCAGCAGCTGGTGGTTTTGAACTGCTCTCCTTGCAGATGGCAAGGACAGCAAACTTTAGGCTAGCTTAAAAGGAATTTCAAGATGTGCAGTAGATGTGTTGGTCATATTTCAGTAAACTGTTCAACTCCATCATAAATAGCTTACTTTGGTTCCTGGCTGCTAAGTTTTATGGGTAACTTTAGAAACCCCAACGTCAATTATTTACCAAGTGAAGCTTACTTCTAAAAATGCATTTGGGTTATTATTACCAATTAGTATGAATAATTGAACTCCATTATATGTCACTTAGCAACGTTAAGCTTGCTGAAATGATTGCACTTTGTAGCTATTTAGTACGACTTGTGGTTTATCTTCACACTCTGTGAGTTAATAATGTATGGGAATCTTTTCCCAGGTACTGAGGATGGCCCTAAAGCACATGTAAAAAGAAATTCCAAAAACCAGAACTGATTTAATAAAGTGTCCAGCTGAGGATGTGAAATGAGGCATCTTAAGCAACTTTTTATTTTCAAAAACATTATATTGTTCTCATTTGTGCATACTCTAATGATTGAAACTGCACGCATTCAATCCTTCAGATATATTCAGACCAACTCTGTGTTGCAGGGGGTAACAGAATTATAAACAGAACATAATTTAGATTTTTTTTTCTGTAAAGAAAAGTGTCATTTACATGTCACTTCAGTCGAAGGTGGGCTTCTTTGGAGGAAGAAGAAAATTCATATCAAAGTTAGTAATCCTGGAAATAGTGGTTTAACACACAATTCATGAGCATTTCTTGTGCTAAACACTTTTGGTTAATATAGTTTTCTGTCTTGTGATTCCCAAGTCTAGTTTATTCCACAAATATCTCTTTCTGGAATTAGTCAATGTGATACAGACTCAATCCTGCTCTTCAGCTTTCTTTTCTTTCTTTTTTTGGTAGATATTTTTCTTACAAAGAGTCACTCAATGGATATGATAAAGAAGCTTTTATTTACAGAAACACTTGTGTTTGTCTGCACTCTGCAATACCCTCTCTTCAGCTCCAAGGATCCTTGCAGAGCACAGAAGTGCACATTGTTGTTGGGAATTTCTTATGATAGGTATCTGAAAGTCCTGGCCGCCTGCAGATGAGTTTATGTGCAAAATAGGCCCTTTCTCACATCGTAAACTCTTATTGAATTCAGTTGATGGACTGTACATAGCAAAAACTGTCATATAGACTCTTCCAATTCTGGAGGAGTTTTTTTTTGCTATGTAGGTCATATCAATGTAGAGCCAACTGTACTTTGTCCCAACACTTAAGAATTTTGATATATAGGAAATAGGTACATTTTATATTTATACATATATATGAATAGATACATATTCTTGCACACAGGAAATTTTACCTCTTTTTTATGTCTTTACTGATGCAATCTGTATGCTTTTTTATTGATTGTGCATATTTTGCTTTATCTAAGTATATTTCGAATATTCTTCAGTGGATATGCATCATTTTTTGCAACAATGCCATTTCTTAGACCTCCAGAATGTGGCAATAAATGAGCATTTTCTGCATAATACCATTTATCTCTACATCAAAGACTAGATGTATATGTGAGTACATTCAGGGATTTTTTTTCTTGTTATTAAACAACTTTAATATTAAGCAAAATTTAAAGTTAATCAGTATTTTATCTTCTCTCAAGAAAAATACAGGATTTTCTTCTCCCTTAAAGTGTGACAGTCTTGGACACTCACTGGGGCAGTTCCACCTGTTCTGTAGCATCTCTCGGAATCACCATCGTCCTGATGCAGTCAGTTTGTATACGTGTTTGTTTCTGTGGGAGGAGAAGGTTTGCCTTCTCTACTACACAACATGCAAATTTTATTTTTGTTTTTTTGTTTTTGTTTTTGTTTTTTTTTTTTGGGGGGGGGGGCATCACTGCTCTCCAGTGGTGGGAGTAGGAGGCCCAGCCCCACTGCTGGAATTGAACCTCTGTCCCAGTGGGCCGCAGTCCTGCGCACAACCACTATGCCACCGGGCTCAGCCCTCACAACATGCAAATTTTAAAAGGTGATCCCTCAGATTACTACCTCCCAATCTGCGTGCTATTTTTGAGCAGTGTTTTGCCTCTGTCCCCTGCCTCCATCAATTAGATGTTATCATTGTTTATACTCTTGGTGTTATTTTTACTAAAATTTTTGTTTTAGTTTTTGTGTATACCCCGACCCCTCATTTGCAAATGTGTCTTTGGTCTCCAGCTATTATATTCATTAAGGTTTTTCCTCAGTACGGGCTGGTAGAGGAGCTATCTCAGTTTGGGTTGTCTAAGGAGGCTTATCTTTTGCTTTCATTTTTCAAAGATATCTTTTGCAGAATATAGAATGCTGAGCCAACAGCTAATTCCTTTTGCACACTGAAGATACTGGCTCCTGGGGCCCTTTGCTAGTGTTGGTGGAGGTCTTTGGTCTCATGACTCTTGCTTTACAGATGGTGGGCTGAGTTTTTGCTTGTTTGTTTGTTTAAAGCTGCTTTTGGCATTCCCTTTGATGTGCAGATGAGTGTGATCTCCTTTTATTTATCCTCTTTGAGATTCACTGAGCTCCCTGGATCCTCAACACTTATTGGAAATTCTCAGATACTATTTCTTCCGAAATCACTGTACATTTCCCCTTTCATTTTTAAAAAATCATTTTATTGGGTTCATACAAACTTATCACAATCCAGACACACATCCATTTTATGTCAAACACATTTGTACATCTGTTGCCCTCAACAATCTCAAAATATTTGCTTTCTATTTAAGTTCTTGACATTGTCTCCTCATTTTTCCCCTTCTTCCCCACTCTCCCCTTTCATTTTTATCTAGAATTTTAATTAGCTTTCCCAAGGTTTTAAATTCTTTCTTCATGTTTCCAATTCCTTTATTTCTCTTGGCTGCATTAAGTAATTTCTCTGGTTCTCTTTTCAGTTTCTTAAATATGCCTTTTTGCATTTTCCTTTAAAATGATTACATTTCAACTTTTAGGAGATGACTTTTCAAAATCATAAACATATTCCCTGGCATCTCTTGTTTATGGCTTATATATTCAAACTTCACATTTGTGTTCTCTAAGTACTTATCATAGCTGTTTGAGATTTTGTGCCTCGTGATTTCATTACCTTTGAGAGTTTTATTCTGATGTCTGTTGCTTCTGCTAACTCCCCTTCATGTAATTTTATTTCATTGTGTAATATGTGATATTATTCTTTACCATCAAATGCCTATTCCCTGTGGGAATCATTGAACTCCTGGATTGACAGTGCATACCCTTGTAGAGGATTTTCATTTGTCTTGGGCATTTTCCTGGCTCATTAACTAACCCAAATCAGTTTACACTTAATATTCTGCTTGATAATTTTTCAAACCCCACTGAAAGTTTAAATCTGGACCAAAACATAATACAAACGGCCTCCTTATGTTTATAAATGCTCAGAGTGTTTTTTTTTCCCCTTATTTACCCCAAACCAAGATTGAGTCAGGCAAATATGTTTCGTCTCTTCCTTTGTCCACTAGACTTAGCTATTCTTACAGTCTTGTACTTGACTCTGACTGATTCAGCTTTAGATCATGCCGTTTAGTCGATTCCCTATGAAACCCTTAAGGCAGATGCCGTAGGTCGCCAGGGTTCAGCAGAGACCCTCATGGGCAGAGCCGGCTTTGGGGCTCACTACACCTCTCAATGTTCCAGCTCACACTTCACTTAATGTTCTGAATATTCCTTCTTTCTATCCTGGCTCAGAAATGCCTTTCAAATATTTTTGCCCAGAAACTTTTTTGTTTCCAGTTACAAATGGAAACCTTCATATAACTGCATAGAGATCTAAATGAAGGACTTAACTTTCGGGTTATATAGATGTTTATTTGTACATATGTTTCTAACTTTCCAACTGTGTTGACTTGGTCATTTTAGCTCCATTTGTATATATGAAGGTCTTGATGTCTGTTCTAAACTCTCATTTATAAATTATTCTACAAGAATAATCTATGAAAAAAAGAATAATCTATGTATCTCTGGAAATTTGCTTTCTTCAAAATATATGTACAGTAATAGGTATATGGTTACAGATTTATATGAATGCAATCAGCTAGTATACTATTTTTAAATTGTCAGTATAAAATCTTTATAAAATTCTAAAATTCTCATTACTGTATTGTTACATTCTCAGTACATTCTGGAGAAATGTAGCCTCTTACAGAACCTCTCAATGTACTAGACTCACAGAAATCATATATCCAATTATTACAAAGGAATTGCCTACATTGAAAAAATTAAAATCAGATGAACTGTGGCACAAAGAGGAGGAGCCCCGATGATGTAACGGTTATGCATTGGGCATCTAACCACAAGGTCAGCAGTTCAGTGGGAGGAAGATAAGGCTTTCTACTCTTGTAAAAAGTTACAAACTGGAAAACTCCCAGGGGCAGTTCTCCCAGTCCATGTCACGGAGTTTGGTTTGGTTTGGTGAAACCAAGGTAAATGAAGTCCTTGGAGAAAATAAGTCAACCCAGGAAGAGATGAGGCTATTTTAGAATATTAGATAGTATTTTAGAATATTAAAAAATGTCATTTGGGGGTACTTCAAATTTTTAAGAAAGTATTGAAAATAGTGAATTCCTTTGTTCGATGAAGACTCTTTGAGGAAAGCAAGTGATATTAGAAAATCTGCTTTAATATGTGACACTTTCCTAAAGTAACGATACAGAAACTGCAGTCAGGAAAGCATTAGCCAGCTCTGCCCTCTATCCCTAACTCAAGGTCTTTCTTCTTCTAGTATGTGCGTGTGTCTTTTGATACAAAGCCTGATCTCCTCCTACACCTGATGACCAAGGAATGGCAATTGGAGCTTCCCAAGCTTCTCATCTCTGTCCATGGTGGTTTGCAGAACTTTGAACTCCAGCCTAAACTCAAGCAAGTCTTTGGGAAAGGTCTCATCAAAGCTGCTATGACAACTGGAGCATGGATATTCACTGGAGGGGTTAACACAGGTAATCAGAAGTGGTGTCCACTGTACAGAAAGGGAGCGGAATCCTTGGAAATGTTATGACTAAGATTGGCTGCTTCTAAGAATGAATGGCTTTTACCCTTCCCAAACCCATGTGGATCACACTCGCTAGTGATCTTTCCTGCCACTTACTCTCTCTCTCCCTTCTTTACATAAATAATAATATACTCAGTTCCTGTAGAGAAGAATTAAGAAGCCCTGGTGCTGTAGTAGTTATGCATTGGGCTGCAATCCACATGACTGTCAGCTTGAAACCACTAGCTTCCCAGGAGAAAGACATGACTTTCTACTCCTGTTAACTGTTACCATTTTGGAAACCCACAGGGCATAGCTATGAGTCAGCATTGACTCAATGGCAGTGAGGTTGTTTGTTTGTTTGTTTGTGTTTGTTTTTTAAATAGAGAAGAATCATTTAAATGCAAACACACAAAATGTAAAAGTTAACTATGCAGACTTTGTAGACACCACTAGTAGAATTTCACAGAATGTTTTCAATAGCCCAAGTTGGGATTTAAATGCCTAGTAATCTTATCTTGTTTTAAAGTAATACCTTTTGCTTTAAATGCAATTCCTGACTTTTTTTCTTTACACAAGTCTACATCTGATGCCAAATAACTTTAATTTTTGAAAATGTCAATTTGCCTGGAACATAAATGATGATAGCAAAGTCTAGGCATTATGTGTTTAGTATTTTAAATATTTCTTTGAATCATACCCTCACTAATCCGCCCTACTATGAATACTATGGATTCCATTTTTATTTACCTGCCAGCTGATTTTCTGTAGTGATACCTGAAGACTATCACATCAATTCTTGGACACTCACTTACAGTTAAGTGCTTATCTGCAGAAAATTAGTAATGTGTAGCAAATAGTTTAATGGGTTTTGTTAAAAAAAAACATGACCTATTTCCTCAGCATTAATCAGAACTCCCAATGGGAAGTGTACAGAAGAATTACTGCAGCAAACCAATTCAAACCTGCTCAGAAGGAGCTCTAGGGGCACTGCCCAGTAAACATTAGGCTGCTAACCACAAGGTTGTTAGTTCAAACCCATCAGCTTCCCTGCAAAAGATAGATGAGGCTAGTTACTCCCACAAGATTTTTAGAAATTCTATAAAGCAGGAGTGCTCCCACTTTTTCACCATGCGAGCTACTTGTGAAGTGACCGAGTCACTATGATCTACCAACTACAAAATTACAAAACATAGGGGCTGAGCCCTGGTGACGTAGTGGTTGTGCGTGGGACTGCGGCCCACTGGGACGGAGGTTCAATTCCAACAGTGGGGCTGGGCCTCCTACTCCCACCACCGGAAAGCAGTGATGCCCCCCCCCCCCCAAAAAAACATTTATAAACATTTATTTTTATTTATTTATTACATTTATTCATAAATGCATTGAGACTTTATATGTACAATAGATGTTTATATACCTTGCATAACTACATGAGTCCATAATGCACAACACAACACAATAAGCTATGCACATTTTTGTCATTACCTGAATTTACTCTAATGATTTGCTCTGAATGGAATGAGCCAGGGATGCATGGTCCAGACAGTAGCTGCTGAAAGCTAGTCTCAAGCACACTTCTAAATGATCATCAGTTACGGTGGAACAGTATTTGGACTAAATGATCTTTATGTGGAAAAAGGCTGATTCACATAAATAAGTAGAGCCAGATAATGCAGTCAAGGAGGTAGCACATTTTCTCATGTTTGGGTGCTTTCCCTCTGTGACTAAGTTCCAGAATGGTTCATTTGCTCTGGACTTCAGCTGAATGTCAGCTTGTAGTGTCAAAATCTCCCATTCTGTATGAAAGTGATATGTTTTTGTCTTCTTACTTGGTCCAGTTCCCACACTAATTTTAATACCCTTTCTTTCCTTTTCTTAAGAGAAACAAAAAACAAGGTCTAAAAATTGGCAATAACTTAGCTTGTCAGTTTTGCTGCACTTAGCGCAGTTGTGTGCACATGTATTTGACTCCTAAGGTTGTATCTGATTGGCTGGGCTGTGTATTGATTAAGTGATGGAATTGATGATAGGCTGGTGTCTATTTTTTAATGCCAGGACATCTACCCACACTACTTTGTGATCTACTTGTAGATCAGGATCAATGTAGTGAGCACCTTTGCTGTAAAGTGTTGCCAGGACTCAGAATTGACTGGATGACAGTGATTGGGTGACATAGGTCAGAGTTCATTTGGCATTAATAGGGTGCTATGAAAATAACTCTGGACCAACTAAAATTTTTCTGTTCCGATTCAAATATAATTTAAATTAAAAATACAAGGGGGTACCCCACTACCACCACCAATGAAGAAAAGCTTTGCATCTTTCTCACTAGGCGAGCATGGGACAACTTACTCTGAGTTAGTGTATCCAGGGAGGTCACCTGGGAAGGTTCTCTCTGGTCACAGTGAATTTTTTCATAAAAACAATTTCACTCCAATCTCATTTTTTGTGATGGCTAATTCAGGAGAACAGTGTGAAGCTATGAGATTTTATTCCCTGCTTGGGAAAAATGCCACAGAAACAGGTGTGATATTGAAACAGCTTACAAGGACAGCTCTATGGGAAAAGCTCAAGCATACAAGTGACTTTATTGTTTCAAAAAAGGTGAAATGTCAATTGACTACAAATCTTGTGCTGGATATCCATCAACTTCCTGAATGGACAAAATCTGTGCACTTGTACTCAAAGACCAACAGTGGATCACTGAAGAGATGAAGAAGTTATCTGGACTATCTTGGCGCAAATTTTAGAAGAAGGTTTAGGAATGAGAAGGGTTGTTGCAAAATGTGTGCCTCGGGCTCTGACTGGCCAGGAAAATAAGCATCAAATGAAAACATGCTGTGCTTTGAAAGAATAGCTCTAAAGTGACCCAGACATTTTTTTTTCCCCAAGTCATTACTGATGACAAGATGTGGTGCTATTCAAATGACCACGAAAGCAAACATCAATCAAACCAGTGGAAAATGCGATCATCACCTAGCCCCCCAAAAATCTTTGAGTTCAAATGAAATAAAAGATCAAGTTGATGCTCATATTTGTTTTGTTTTGTGGGCATCACTGCCCTCTGGTGGTCGTGATAGCTACCCAGTGCTACTCCTGAGAGCTGCCGCTGGCCTTTAACCACCACACCCGCAGTCTGGCACTCAACCACTTATGCCACCAGGACTCAGCCCTTGTTTTATTTTTTGATGGGAGGGAGAGAGTGCAGTTGGAGTTCATTCCACCAGGTCTGTTAATCACGCTTTCTATGTAGAGGTTTTGAAAAGATTGCATGACAGTGCGCAACAAAAAAAGGCCTGGTTTGTGGCAGACAGGGGACCGGTTTTGTCACCATAACAATGCATCAACTTACACAGCTATCACAGTGCGCCAGTTTTGGGCAAAAAAACAACATGTCTCTCTTGTTCCCTGCACCATGCTCAGCTGACGTCACTATGTGCAGCTTCTTTTTTTTTTCCATGAATACAGAGGGAAATGAAAGGACAGCTGTGCTAGTCTGGTTAGACAAGGAAAACAAATTCATAGATACTCATGTGTATATAAGAAAGAGGTTTATATTTAAGAGCAAGTGAGTATTGAGAAAATGTCCCAGCCTTATCCCAATCAAGTCTGTAAGTCCAATATTAGCCCATATGTCTGATACAAATCTAAATAGTCCTCTTTAAACTCATGAAACACATGCAATGATGCCAAATGCAGGAGGATCACAAGCCAGTGAGTTGGAAGCCTTATGAATCCAGTAGTGTTGTATGCATCTCAGCACTGATAGGGGTTTATTAGTGGCTTCTCAGGCTTCAGAGGTCTGGTTGCATCAGGGTGGTTTCTCCAGCTCCCAGGGCATAGCGTCATGTGTCTTGTCAGTAGAGCATCTCTCAGCGAGTGAGCAGAGAGAGATGTCTCTTGCCTCCAAGGAGGAAAATACCAGAGTTCCCAGACTCCTCAGGAGAAGGCCACGCCCAGATAGGGCACTCATTGGCTATGACCCGATTGACAGATGAGACTCCACCCCTTCACTCTTAATCCTCAAATTGACCCCAGATTATGTAACTACCACAACAGCAATTTAATGATGTAGAGGAGGTGAAGGAAAAACAGGAGGAAGGTGCTGTCAGCCTTCTACACAGATGGGTTTGAAAAATGTCACCAAGAATGGAATCACAGACTTGACAACTGTATTAAGTCTAATGGAGATAAGGTTATTTTGTTTAAAAAAATTAAATACAAAGCTTTGAAAAAAATCCAGTTTATTTTGGATACGCCCTTTTTTTTTAACTGATGTTTTAGCATTCTGGCTGGTGTTTCAGTATGAGATATGCAGACTTCTCCTAAATATTTGGAATTTGTGGAAACACATTCCACAACAACATAAACATTTTGGCAGTGAATTCTGCAGACCACCTATGACTGATGCTGTCATGCGTAATCAAGATTCAGTTAATAAACGCTACACCCTGATCTGTCTTCCCGTTATTGCTTTTTTGTACTAATCAAGTATGTGCAGAGCAACTTTATTTCAATATTTGCTCAGGGTTTAGGCTCCAAGTTGCATTTGGAGCTCAGCTAGCATCACCTGCCTGTGGCAGTCCAATCTTTTGCTTGCACCTCATATGGAGACCAACTCAAGTGGGACAAGCAGTTACGAGAAACTTACTCATTATCTCCAGGAACTTGGAGCAAGCACTGCTTGGTTTTTTTTTTTTTCCTCTCTTTTATGAAATCCACTAGTATCAATCAAAAAGAATATTCAGTGTAAATTCTTTAAAACCAAACAGCACGTATCTGTGTCCCTCCAAGATCAGTGTTGAATTCAAAACACAGACTGAAGTTCTAATGGTAGGATGCTTATGTTTTTGCTTTTCTTTACCAATTCTGCCATTTAGAAAAGAGCCGAACTAGTAAGCACCTCCCCAAGCATTGTTCAAGGTGGGCTAGATACACCATTTGCATTATTTTGTTATTTTAATATTTAAAGGAAGAGCTTCATCTTTAGTTTTATGAGTGCTTCCGGACTGAGCAATTTCCCACATCATGATTAAGCCCCCATGATTAAGCCTTGAGTCATGTTTGGGTGTTTAGTTAATTGAGGGCACTGTACCTGAGTCTTACTCTGAGCAAACTCCAGGGAACACAGGGGTGACTTCTAGCCTTTCCCCTCAAGGAGTCTTCTCCTATGAGAAGAGACATTCTCTCATATGGTTATGAACCATGACAGAATGTATTAGGCAGCAAATTGACATTTTCAATCAATATGAAATTGGTGCTTAAATGAAGAAACTAAATCAACCCAGCTTTCATATAGGAAATAGCCTTAACTGTGGAATTTTTCTGTGAGAACTAGAATTTTGATAAATGGAGATATATTTTCTAAGGGATTATATTTTATAACCCTTACATAGTAATAATGACCATTTCAGAGAAAAATTAAAATGTTAAAATTGTATCTTTCTTAGGTGGTTAGAAAGAAAGGTGGGGGCTAGATTTCCTGCCATCTTGTAAGCTGCTATTTCTAATATTAACCATATGACAGAAGTCCATATTACTAAAGGAGAAAATCAATTAAGTTGTTTATGATAAAAATGTGTCTGTTATTTTTAATATTAATTCTCCACATAATTTGCCATTACTTTGTCACAGGCAAGCTCTCCACATTGTATATTTGTAAGTAGAAAATGGCATTAAGATTAATGAAAATAATCTTAAAAAATAGTCAAATGACTCTAATACGTACATGAATTAGTAGGGGGCTTCAAAAAGTTCATGGAAAATTTTAATTATATTTTAATTGCCCTTCTATGAAATTTCTGAAGTCCCCACTTATGGACTAGATTTAGCATTATATATGGTATTTTTAAAGGAGCCCTGGTGGTATAGTGGGTTAGAAGGTGGATTACTAATCACACAGCTGGTAGTTCAAAACCACCAGTCACTCCATGGGGGAAAGCTGAGGTTATCCACTCCTGTAACCATTTACAGTTTTGCAAAACCTATTCTAGGAGATGGCTATGTATTGAAACCAACTCAGTTCTAGTGGTTGGGATATCTTTTACATAAAACAGTCAAGCTCTTATTGCTTAATCATTGTTATACTACCTCATTTATACATCTTTTAAAAATATTCTCTAAAATTTAAGAATTGCTTTTACTTTTTATTAGTTCATGCATGATGATTGCCTGCCCCTCTTCCACACGTGCACACACACAAACACACACACACCATAAATTAGAATAAGAAGCCCATAGTCTTATACAGGTTTGGCACATTTATTCAAGATGACTGCAGGAAATGTATATTCTCTGCTAAGTGTTTTAAGTGGACATGCGCCAAAATTTTATCGTCAGTGCATTTAGCATTCAGGGAACCTTCAGTTCTCATACTTTCCTTTAAACCAACTAGAAAAGTAATTGGTTTAAAAGGCAAGATTAATACTTGTCTTTTTCCTCTTAGGTGTGATTCGGCATGTGGGAGATGCCTTGAAGGACCATGCGTCAAAATCTCGGGGGAAGATCTGCACCATAGGCATTGCCCCTTGGGGAATTGTGGAGAACCAAGAGGACCTGATTGGGAGAGATGTAAGTCTTGGGGACTTCCTCCTTTATGCAACTTCCTCCCAAGGTCATCGTCTCAAAGAGGAAATAGCTGAAGAGTCATAATCAGCATTTGCATATAATGATACTCTTTCTTTTTGGTGGGCATCACTGCCCTCTGGTGGGTGTAGGAGACCCAGCCTTGCTCCTGGAGAGCTGCTGCTGGATTTGAACTGCCAACCCAGTGGGCTGCGGTCCCACACTCAACCACTGCGCCACCAGGGCTAAGCCCTAATGATACTCTTTTATCCCTGTCAAGCCCAACTCATGGGACCCCCATGCTGAGCCCTCGTATGCTACAAATGATTAATGTGTTCTGCTGCTCATAAAAAGATGAACAGTTCAAGTCAACCCAAAGCGGCTTTGGTAAAACCCGGTTCTCTACTTTCAAAACTCAACCCTCAATAATTCTAGGAAGTCCAGTTCTACTCTGACCCACGTGGGCTTGCTACGAGTCAGAAGTGACTATATTCTTTAAAGGGTTGCTTAAATGACATCAAATTGATTCTGACTCAGAATGACCCTTTAAAACAGAGCAAGACCCTTGAACTGAGCAAGACATTCTTTCCCTGTATGACTGGTGATTTCAAACTGCTGACCCTGCAGGGAGCCATCCAAGACATAGCCCACTGCACCACCAAGGCATCCTACATTGCCTTCAACCTCCAAATACATTAGATAGTGTGTGTTACAGACACCTGATGCTGCTGTCAGGAGTACCCCTTGGACTGATAACTTTGAGACAAGTTCAGTCCATCAAGCCCCCCAGCTGCTGCCTGGGGTAAAATGAGACTGTTTGCTCCCATAAGATTATAGCCTTGAGACTCTAGATAGCATCACTATGAGTTGGAAATACCTGGCAGTGGGTTTTATTAACAAATTGATCATTTATTTAAAATCTTGTGATGATTCAGAAGTCATTTTGAAAACTGCTTCATTTCAGAATCTCTTTTGTAAACCTGAGCAGCTATTATTCAGTTTTGTGGGAAGATAAACTGCTTTGGAATTTTTTCATTCACATCAATTTTGAATAAGTGAAGCTGATAGGTTCTACATTCTAGATATAATAACCAAACACTTGCCTCTATTGTCTAAACCTTTGCATGGAATGGTGACCAAATGCCTTTGTGTGACATGATGTTGGCTTGTAGTATAAATTCTAGGTGATTGGCAGAAAGACAATATTTGTACATGTACTTGACTTGCTGAGTTGGAAGAGTCAAGCCACTGAACAATTTTTGAGACTCTTGCAAAAAAAAAGCACAGAAAAAAAATAAAGAAAATTTGGGGGGCATTTGTTGTATTAGTAAATATCCAAAGGCCCATATTCTTTGCCTTTGCTTCACTGTTATTCGAGAGTGTAATAGATTCTAATTTTTGGATTTCATTTGCTCCAAGCCTAATTTAGGATGCATTGCTAAACTTACAAAATGAGTGGTTACACAGATCATTGTGGGAAAGGAAACCGCAATATAGAGAAATGCTGAATTCATAAGATACTGAACTGCTGTACATTTGGGAATGCCTGAATTTTTCATTTTCTTTTATAAATATTGTACCATATGCAAGTGTATGGTTCTGGATTGGGAACTGGAAACACAAATTAGCACAATAATTTATACTGTTTGTACAGTCATTTCAAAGACACGCTCGATGTGTCATCCTACTCTGCGATATTAGGGCCAGTGAAAGAACGTCATGAAGAGGATTCCATGTATTGAAGGGGGAGGTTTGCATGAGGCAGGCACCGTCAGCATGTGAGTCAGGTCACCTTAGTGATTGTCCAAAATGTAAAGAAAGAAAAATCTGCGAATCCCATCGCTTTTCCTTGCAAGCCTCCCTCTTCCAATAGACATTCACTCCAACAAAGGGTGACGAATTAATGGAATACACAATCTGCTGGCCTGCCTCTCCTGTGTTTAACCCAAACTGGGGGTTGGACAATGGAGAAAGAAAACAAGCTGAAAGCCAACGGAAAGAAGCAAAATGCAATGCACAAATAAGGAGATCTCAGATTGCGTATGCAGTCTATGTAGGTAAAGTCTCTCTGGGTGCACATGAGTATGTCAAATAGGTGACATGTTAGTGGTGGCTGTCCATAAGGTTGGAATTATGGGGGGATATATATTTTCCCTTGTGCTTCGTTTTTCATATATTCTACCATGGAGGAATAACGGTAGAAAGAAATAAAAAATATATACTTTTCACTCATCACGGAGCGCTTAGAGTCACCGTACAGCTTGATGCCATGTCAGCGTCGCACGTTGTGCTCATCTAAAGAGTCATCCAGCCTACTTTCTCGGTGGGTACAGTGCCGATGGGACCGGCAGGCAGCGCGCGTGGACAATTTTCGTGACGGATTTTGGTTCCCTGTACGTAGTAGAGAAATGTCCTTCGGAAGTTGCCAGTTTGTCTTCCGGCCGAGAGATCTGAACGTGCTGCATCTATATGCTTGAAACGATTTCCATATCAGTGCCACCTCCTGGATTTCTTCTTCTATCTCTCTCCTGGACACCAGGACTACCCGACCAGCAATCCGTGACCCTGCCCTGCCAGTCCCTGTCTCCCCCCCACCGCCCACGCCTCCCCAATACCCCCTCCTGACCTGCAGCTGTCCTGGTCTCCAAAAATATACTCTTCAAAGTGTTTGGCAAACATTTTTGACAACCTTCAGTAAAAATTAAATTGTATATCATGACCCAGAAGACAAACGTATAATAAAACTTTGAAACAGAAGTGGCTCAACATAATACTGATATTTTGTCTTCTATTAAAATATAAAATGCGACTTGTGACTCCCTACATCCATTTCAGCATTCATCAATGTGTTATGACAAACCATTTTTTTTTAAACATGGCTTTTTTTCTGATGACATAAATGCTTGGTCAAGAAACACAATCCACCCACCCCAACCCCAACCCAGCCATCCAGAGGTGGTTCAGACTCGTAGTGACCCACAGGCACGGGAGTGCTGCCCTCTATGCTGACTCGGCTGAAAATCATAGTGCCAACTCGGCATTTTTGTACCTACAGAGCTGGAGAGGACCTTTGAATCACTGACCTGAGCGCTGGCAGCCCAATTCCTAACCCACTTCCCTCCCCCCCCCCCCCCCCCCCCCCCCCCCCCCCCCCCCCCCCCCCCCCCCCCCCCCCCCCCCAAGCCACACCAGACTCCCCGCCATTGAGCTGACTGCGATTCACCATGGCCTCGTAGGACAGTGCCGAACTGTCCCTCTGCGTTTCCAAGGCTGTAACTCCTGGCAGGTGTACAAAGTCTGTCCTTCGTCCAGGGAGCCGCGGTGGTTTCAAACTGTGCCTCGCCATTCCCTCATCCAAGTGGCCTAAACTAAGGCACCCACCCACTCTTTTACCTGCGATTCTGATTTCCTCACTGTTCTCTTCGCCTCTCATGGAGCTGGATTGTCCCCCTTCTTTTCTTTCTCTCCTTGCTTCCTCCCCGTTCTTGTCTGATGATAGCTCTTGTGAATCTGCTGACTTCCCATTCAAAACCATCTCAGTCTTATAGCTCAGAGGGCGCGAAAAAGAAAGCAACACAATGTGCACGTCTCTTGTCCTGGTGCAGAGGTCAGGCAAGCCCCAAACGACCCTGGACCCACAAAGAAGGAGGTGAACAGACAGAAGCCATCATCGGGGAAAAGAAATGAAATGGAGAAGAAGCCCTGTGAGACTTGAGGTTTTCAACTAATCTTTGAGCAAGAGCTAATCAATTTCCATCATTCTGGTACATTCTTCTTCCAAATTTAAAAAAAATGGAATAAATAGAGACTTTCTTGGACTCTAGACTATTTCAATTCTCAGACTATTTCAATTTGTAACTTATTTGGACCAACACTGCTGCTCTCTATTCCCAAGTGACAGGTCCAAAAGTAATCTGATGCTAGGGTTCCATAAAAAAGAAATACTTCAATAAAATGCTGAAACCCACTAGTGAAAATTTCTGTAAAGTTCCTCAAACAGAATGCTTTACGGTAAGCTTTTAATATAAATATAGTTTTTATAATGAGATGAACTCAGTGATTTTACTTCCATTTTCAATGGACGTGGAATACATATTTTAAAATATCACACATCAGGTAGCAGAGGGTTAAAAAAGATCTATTATTTAAAATCTTGACTGCAAAATCCTAACAAAATATAGTCATTTGGTGGGTATGAAAGAGGGGGATGGAAAAGTTAAATTCCTGGTCAAATCTATGTGAACCTTACAAATTACTATGGAAGTGGTGTAAAATTAACATCCAGGGGATTTGAGGAAATTAACTTGAAAGAAGCAAACATCTAAGTACAAAATGTAGATTCAATTTCTTAATATTTGATATTGTAATAGAGCATGTTTGTTTCCAAATTCTACATTTTCCCCCCTGTGGGTTCGGGTCTGAGAATGTTAAAAGTTGAATGTTCGAGTATTTTTAGAGTCACTGGCACTCACTGGTAGGAGCAGAAGCAGTTGTTGTCCTTCTCTGAAGAAGGTGCTTGTCTCCTATAGTGAGGTCCTGCTGCTGCTGTTAGGTGTCCCTGGTGCCCTCTCGTGAACCCTTCCCAGTCAGCGGTATGCTCACGTCTGTGAAGGAGAGGCAGTCAGTGTTTGCTCTGGATCCTTCCAAGTTAGGAGGCTCATTTTTTAATGCTATGTTGAGAAACATTCTGGAAAAAAGAGTATTCATAGTGCAAAAGAGGAAGCATTAACTTGCCCTTGGGTAAGCTTCTAGATGCGCTGAAGCATGTACCTTGAACTCTTTCTTCTCAGCCATCTCTGGCTCCCTTCATGTTTCATTATCTCAGCAACACTTCAAGTTTCTTGGGGATGAGGCATGTACCTTCAGATTTGTAGAGCCTAACATAGATCCTTGTAGAGAAGAGATGCTCTGTAACTGCTGATAAGATGGATGGGGCAGGAGGCAATTCAAGTCACAGGAAAAATAGACTAAAGCAAAGTGTAGTGATGAATGCTATCCAGTTAACAAAATGCATTTCTAATCATATCCCCAAAATACTATGACTAATGGGGACTTTTGTTTTCTTACCAAGTATCTGAATATGAAACTCAGATGGGAGGTGAGCATTTAGCATGTTGGGGTGTGACAGGGAAGCTTTGGCATAATAACAGGCAATTCTCTATGCATTTAAAAAAGATTCCTTATAAGATTCATTTGTTTTTGTTAGTAAATCATTCTATCAAGGGGTCTTACAGCCCTTATAACAATCCATATATCCATTGTATCAAGCACATTTGTACATCATTTTCAAAATATTTTCTTTCTACTTGAGCCTTTGGTATTAGTTCCTCTCTTTCTAACCTCACTCCCTCTCCCTCATAAACCCTTGATAATTTGTAAAGTATTTTAATTTTCATATTTTGCACTATCTGTTGTATCCCTTCACCCACATTTCTGTTGTTCCTCCCCCTGGGTTAGGAGTTATATGTTGATCATTGCAATCAGTGCTCCCTCCTCCCTCCCCCCCCCTTATGGTATCACTACTCTCATTATTGGTCCTGAGGGGGTTATCTGTCATGGATTCCATGTGTCAAGAACTCTTACATGTGTGCATGCTCTGGTGTAGCCACATGTGTAAGGTAGAACCGGGATCATGATAGTGGGAGGTAGGAAACACTAAAGAACTGAAAGAGTATTGTATGTTTCATCAGGGCTATCCTGCACCCTGGCTGGTTTGTTATAAGATTAGTTTTGTTGCTTGTGGGCTGACCAGAGTGACTACAAGATCCCTTCTCATTAATTTTTCCCTAAAGAATCTCTACCTTGATAAATAATTAAGAAAATATTTATACTGTGGCCAGTATGAAGCCAAGAAATAATTTCCAATGCATCATAACACATTTTAGATTAAAATCCCTTACTTAAAAAAATCTAGGGCTGAGCCCCAGTGACGTAGAGGTTGTGCGTGGGACTGTGGCCCACTGGGATGGAGGTTCAATTCCAGCAGTGGGGCTGGGCCTCCTACTCCCACCACTGGAGAGCAGTGATGCCAAAAAAAAAATCTGACTAGAATAGCTTTAAGTAATTGAACAATCTGAAGTTTTTATAATTTACATATTCCTGAATCTCAATTAATAAAACACAACCCCAATTAAAAATCCAGTCATGAACACAAGACAAAGCACTTTCAATTGTAACTTGAGGATGAAAATTTTATTTGGATAGATTTCCAGCACACCATCCCATCTGAATATCAAATTATCCTTAAATTTGGTTCTATCTTCCATTTTCCCTGCACTATAGATTTAGTCTCAGAATTTTATAAACATTCGGAGCAAATTCATATATTTAATTAGGCTATAATCTTTTGATGTCATCTTTATATCTGTAGCCAAGAAAAATCAAGTTTAATAACACGGTTGCTGGCTAATTTTGGTATAGTTATCAAGTCAGCAATTCCCTGTGTTTTTTCTGAGGCAAGCCAAATGTGATTTCATATGGGAAACTCCACAGTAATCTTTGCAGAGGGTTATTGGGCTTTTATAATCCAGAGGATGTGAGAAGAAATGGCAAGAGAAGAGGCGATCCATCCAAGATTCTTACATTTTCCAGATGAGCGTCAATGCTAGCTAAAGTGCAGGTTTTGGGCTAACGATGAGACATGCATCTCATACACTTCCGTGTGTAATGAGCTTTTGTGAAGAAGATATTGCTGAGTTGGATTGGGACATGTTGATTCTAAAGTTCCTTTGGGGTTGAAAATGTCCAACAGACCCTTGAGTATATGCACCAAAGTTCACAAGTGAGGTCTAGATCACAGACTTAGAATTGGACAGCATCAGCATACCTGTGGTTGTTAAAGTCGTCACAGGAAACCCTAGGTGTTTTGTTTTGTTTTAACAGATTCAGTTAAATGTTTGGAGGGTTGGATGCACCCAAAAGTGCCTCAGAAGAAAGTGAAGTCCGTGTTCAAAATTCCAAGCACTGAAAACTGTGTAAAGTAGGATTCAATGTCTGTGGGATTGCCGTGAGTCAGATTGGACTGGATTTGCAGAATCACCAAGGGAATGTGTGTTGTGTGTTTAAACAGGGCCTATGTATGGGCCTGAGTGCTTTCCAACTTTTAATTTCTAAATAAGAACCTGGGGGTAGAAACAAGGCCAGAGCAGATGTTAATGCAAACCCAGGTACGTGAAAGCACAGACTTGGAAGTGTCTGTCAATTTATCCAGATAGATAGCCATCATTGATCCACACAGTTTCAGAGGTTAAAAAAGGCAGACTGTAGTTCAATGGATTAAGGAAGGAGTCCACTGAGAAGGGGGAAAGGATCTGAGTCATTGAAAGGAGTCGACCCTTGAGGGACTTTTGTTTTCAAAGTGGGAGACTCTTGAGCTAGGTTATGATAGAGAGAGAGAGAGAGAGAGAGAGAGAGAGAGAGAGAGAGAGAGAGAGAGAGAGAGGAAGATAGACTGTGAAGATGCATACACAAGTCTTTTAAAAAGTTACTTAACTGTGGAAGTGTTTGACACATGAATTCTCTATCAATATAACTATTGGGGGAGGGGGGAAGAAATAGGAAAAAAAGAGAGAAAACTTGTTGAAGTAAATCCTGGAAAATCCCTGCTATGTTGGGATCCAGAGCTAACAGGAGAGATCTACAACCTCTACGCCTATAAATTTTACCCATGAGTAACGCCAAAGGTTAGCACACTCAGTACTTGAACGAACAATGAGCAGCTTAGTCTCCCAAGAGGAAGAAAAGCCTGTGATCCAGAATCCCACCACGGAAAAGTCTAGGAAGCACAATTCTACATGGACACCCCTGGAGTCACCATAAGTCAGAATCTATTAGTGACAACTTCTTTGTTTGTTTGTTTGTTTGGGGTTTTTTTTGGGGGGAGGGCATCACTGCTCTCCAGCGGTGGGAGTAGGAGGCCCAGCCCCACTGCTGGAATTGAACCTCCGTCCCAGTGGGCCGCAGTCCCGCGCACAACCACTACGGCACCGGGGCTCAGCCCAGTGACAACTTGTGGACCAGAAAAAACATATATGCAGAAGTTTGGTGGCAGGAAATGGAAAATGCTTTAGCCTGAGACTAAGAGTTTATCTCTGAAATAATAAAGATTATGCTAACAATAATAGTATCATTCGGGCGGAGCCCCAGTGGCGTAGTGGTTGTGCACAGGACTGCGGCCCACTGGGATGGAGGTTCAATTCCAGCTCACAGGAGCAAAGGCTGGGCCTCTTACTCCCATCACCAGAGGGCAGTGATGCCTGAAAAAAAAAATAGTTTCATTCAATGCCTGGGTAAAGTTTATTATCTCCGCTCTTGTGAGTGCGTTTACATGGAGAAGCTTACTAAAATCTCACAAGTTTTTATATAATTTAATATCACTATTGATGTACTTCCAGGATTCTTATATTATTCATCAGCACCCTAATTCAAACAGATACATTTGAATTGTAGTGCTGGTGAAGAATATTGAAAGTCTCATATGAAGGTAAAGTAAGCAAGACTACTGTACGACCATAAAAAACAGGAATATGCATAGAGGACATACGACTTGCCCCACTATGAGACCCAACATTCCTCAGTGACCCATAGACCTACAGGGGCAACACTGGAGACACAGTGTGAGAATTGCATCTGATCTGACCCCACCAAGGCAAAGCACTAAGGACGAGCAGGAGAACAACAAGGGGAGCAGAGCAAGGGAGTTCCAAAAATAGACTTTGGGACCCAGGCATGGGTCCCCATCACACTCAACCAGAAAACTCTCCTAATGGTCAACAAACCACTAACCTTGAACTATTTACAGGCTTTTCTTCTTTTAGTCATTGGTTTTTGTTGTTGTTTTGTTTTCTTTTGTTGTTTTGTTTTGCTGTCTTGTTTTTTGTGCTTATTATTATCATTGAAGATTTATCTAGATAAGATAGGCTGGATAAACAATCTGGAGGAGAAAATAACGGGACCAACAATACTGCAGGGATATGGGAGAAAGGGGGGGGTGGGGTGGTAGAGGAAGTGGGTGTTAACAAACCCAGGGATGAGGGAACAACAAGTGATCCAAAATTGGTGCCAAAAAGGGTGTAAGAGGTCTGGTAGAGATTGATCTAGGATAATGTAACTGAGAGAAATTAGTGAAACCCATATGAAGGCTGAGCATCATAGTGGGACAAGGGGAAAGTAAAAGGAAATAGAGGAAAGAACTAGAAGGCATGCGGAATTTATAGAGGTCTAAATAAAGGCATGTGCATTAGAAAATATATTTAGATATGATGGGGGGAATAGATCTATATGCATATATTTATAGGTCTAACATTAAGACAGCAGTTGAACATTGAACCTCCACTCAATACTCCCTCAGTGGAAGAACACTTTGTTCTATTAAATTGGCATTCCATGATGCTCACCTTCCTGACAAGATCGCTGAAGACAAACAGGTGCATAAGTAAATATGACGAAATAAGCTGATGGTGCCCAGCTATCCAAAGATATAGCATCTGGGGTCTGAAAGACTTGAAGGCAAATAAGTGATCATCTAGATCAGAAGCAACAAAGCTCACATGGAAGAGGCACACCAGCCTGTGTGATCATAAGGTGTCAAAGGGATCAGGTAGCAGGCATCAAAGAAACAAAAAAAAAATCTTATCATTGTGAATGAAGGGGAGTGGGGAGTGGGAACCCAAATTCCATCTGTAGGCAACTGGACATTCTCTTATGGAAGGGTCGTGGGGAGGAGATGAACCAGTCAGAGTGCAGTATAGCAGCAAAGAAACATACAACTGTCCTCTAGTTTTTCATGCTCCTCTCCCCTGCTATCATGATCCCAATTCTACCTCATAAATCCTGCTAAACCAGAGGATATACATTGGTGCAGCTAGGAATTGGAAGCATGGGGAATCCAGGAGAGATGAACCCTTTGGATTCAGTGGTGAGAGTGGCAATATTGGGTAGTGTGGAGGGAAGGTGGGGTACAAAGGGGGTACCAATTACAAGGATCTACATATAACCCTCTCCCTGGGGGATAGACAACAGAAAAACTGGTGGAGGGAGATGTCAGACAGTGTATGACATGGCAAAAAATAATAATTTATAACTTAACATGGGTTCATGGGAGTGCAGGGAATAAGGAGCTGATACCAAGAGCGCAAGTAGAAAGTAAATGGTTTGGAATGATGATGGCAACACATGTACAAATGTGCTTGATACAATGATAAGAGTTGTACAAGTCCCCAATAAAATGACTTTTTTAAATAGACATATGTAACACTGTAATTTGATGCAAGTAGTATGTATGTTATATGCTTTTGTTTGTTTTTCAAACTGTGCACCCCCCTTGAACATTAGATTTCTTTGAGCCTTATAAAGGTTGTGCATATTATTTACATAGGCATATTATTTGTGAAAAGTTGTGGTAAGCCAATAAAATATACCCAATGGAAAAAAGAAGAAAAGAGAGGACCATGGACTGCCAAAAGAATAAGCAAATCTCTCTCAGAAGAAACACAACAGAATGCTCCTTAGAAGCACAGAGAGGGAGACTTTGTCTCAACGGACTTTGCACACGTTATCAGTAATGACCATTCCCTGGAGAAGGACAAAAAAGAGATTGGCTTTTTAATAAGAAGTATTGACCCGTGACTACAGTGAGGGATTCTGACCTACACCAATTGTGAAAGTGTGCAGGACAGGGCAGTGTTTAGTTCTGCTGTGTAGAGTGCAACTGTGAGTTGGAATCCATTTGAAAGCATCAAGCAACAACAACAACAACAACAATAATAATAATAATTGTGTCACTTTGCTAATGATCAAACTAAACACAGAGAGGTTAAGTAACTTTCCAAATTCAGCACGATTAGGAATGGGTGACCTGGGATTTAAACGAAGACTATGGAGTCCCCAGGCCATATCCTTATATAATCTATGCTCCTGCTGCACTACCATAGTAGCAGCGATCATTAACTTGAATGTGTATTTGTTTTGCCTATGAGTTTTGTATTTCGTGGATAATTATATCATCAACCACTTATAATAATGATGGACCTCTATTTACAGAGGGAGACACTGACACAGAAAGTCCCTAACTTGCTTTTGGTCACCCACCTGGCAAGTCAGGCCATCTGCCAGATGGAGAGGGATAGTGTTAGGGCAGAGGTGAGGAAAGTAGATGTTAGCCACACCTCCCAAAGAAAACCAGAAAAAGAATCCATTAGAGTCCAGGGAAGAATGGCAGGCAACAGGGAGGACCCAGAGTGTGGGAGGAATTGTGGTAGATGGTTGCTCTCAAAAGGGTCCCAGCTGTGTATAATAGAAAGAAATATTTTCCCATCCTGTGTCATTCTGATACTTAGTATGCTTGAGTTCATGGCTGTAGCTATCGTGTAAATCCATCTGAAAACAAGGAATCCCCTGTTTTCACTCTCAATTGCTTCAGATGCGTGAGAAAGCTGGACAATGAATAATGAAAACTGCAGAACTGATGCATCTGAATTATGGTGTTGGTGAAGAACATTGAAAGTACCATGCAGCGCTCGAAGAACACACAAATCTCTCTTGCAAGAAGTACAACTGAAATGCTCTCTAGAAGCAAGGATGGTGAGACTGTGTCTCATGTACCTTGGACATGCTATCAGGAGACCGATCCCTGGAATAGAATATCATGTTTGATTAAGTAGAAGGTCAGCGATAAAAAGGTGCCAAATTTACAATCTGATGGATTAACACAGTGGATGCAGTGATAGACTAAAACTTAAGTGTAATGGTGAAGATGGTGCAGAACGGGGAAGTGTTTTCTTTTCTGCCAATATTCAACACCTTCTGTAATAACACCTGCATCAAATTATGATGGATCCACAAGACCAGAATGGAGAGGAGATGATGCCATTTGGGTTTGAAGAAGTTAACTCGCTACTGCATAAATCCTCTGTTGCTGTGTAACAAATAACTCCCAAATGTTGTGGCTTAAAACAGCCACCATTTGTTATCGCAGTTTCTGTGGGTCAGGAATGTGTGCATGGTTATAGGAGTGTTGTGCTTCAGGGTTTCTCATGAGGCCATTGTCAAGGTGGCAATGGAGACATGAATCTTCATCTAAGACACTTCATCCACATGGCTCTAGGAGAGGGACCTGGCCCTCACCTGCTGCTTGTAGACATTTCTTACCATGTGGAATTCATCTACACACGAGTTCCCAAAGTTGACTTTAACTTATGGCAGCTGGATATATGCTAGGAATATATTATAAGAGACTTGTGGGCAAACTCAAACCTTCAACCTGTTAGTTAGCAGCAAAATTCTATTTGAACCACTGAGGGACTTCAGAACTCTCCCAGGGGCTTCTTCTTTGTTTTCATGACTTGGAAGCTGGCTTCCCTCAGAGTAAATGATCCAAGAAACAGTAATGACTTTATTTTGTAAATCGTGCACCATAGATTATGGGTTGTTTTGTTTGTTCTGTTTTTTCCTCTAGGCCTTAGAAGTAAATCACTGAGTTCCACAATCTCTAAGGGGAGAATTTCAAAGACTTTATGAACACCTTTTTAGAATCACGACAGAGACATATTGTGATGTCTAGAGGAAGTAGCACTCTTCAGTATCAGTCTGCCTTTTCCTACTACCTGGAGGCACTGTGGCTGAAGGGTACATGTTTCCCCTTGCACTGGGGAAAGGGTGGTGAGGGATAGGAGAGGATAGCAGGAAATGAGGCCCAGGCAGCTCTCTGCAGCATATAAATTGAGGGATTCATTCCCAAAGTGCTGTAGAAAAAAAACAATGTGATTGCTCCTCCCATGGACTTTAATGGAAGTCTCACAGTGAAAGTATCCAGGCATTCTTTGGTGATGGATCCCCATGCTTACTGGGGTTTTGTTTGGATTGCTGAGCTGGGCAGCAGCATCTGGATTTCAATATGACCCTGCTGTATACCTAGGCTTACAGCTGAGCTCTCTGAATAGTAAATAACAAGCCAGGGTCTCTGCTGGCTGCAGTCTCTCTATGATTATGAAGTAAAAAGAGTCTTCATCCTCTCCCACCCCCATTTCATTCTCTCACTCCCCACGTCCCTTCATCTCAGATCCAAGGTTGCTTCCCAGTTCTCGTGGTTGTCCCTTTGTTGCTCCCAGACACCGGAAGGAACCCCAGCACTCCTTTTGTTTCTCCCTCTCCAAAGCCCAGGCTCCATTTTGCTGCCTGCTGGTTCCTTGTCTGGCCTCTGTAGCCACAAAGTTCTAGATGACTCCTCTGGAAAGAATCTGATCAGCTGTCAGAGAAAAGGATTGCGATGGCCCAGCTGAGCCACTGCCCACCACCCCCACTCCACCCCCAAATGTCCAGCAGCAACACCAACTCTTTGTCCTTCAAAATTTTGGGATCGATTTGAAGCCTCCGACTTCTCCCTCCACGACCCTTTTCTGGAATGGAACTTAAGATCTGGGGTGCCAACATTAAGGGCTGGGCTGTTACCTAGAAGAGTTGATCATTGTCCCCTACCCAGTTGCTCCACAGGCGAAAGAATTGGAGAGCTACTCTTGTAGAGATGACGCCCTAGGAAACCATGCAGGGCAATTCTGCTCCACCCGCTAGGCTTGCTGTGAGTGAGATTCTGTACCACAGAGCACCATGATCACTGGTGCCTTAGCGGAGAACGTGACGGTGCGTGGAACTCTATCGCCACTGTCCCTCACAGCTCCATCTCATTTCACAGGACCGCTTTGCTTCAGCATCATGGTGTTCAGAGGCCTGTCAACCAGAGCCTCACGAATACGTAGGCAGCACTAGAATTTTTGAAGCCACACTCATTGCCATTGAGTCAATGCTGATTCATAGTGAGCCTCCCTGGGGGGTTCTGTGTATGGGTGTAGAAACCCAGTCTTTTCCCCCAAACAAGTGCTGGTGGCTTTGAACTCCCAACCATGAAGACCGCAGCCCGACACCTAACCAGTGCACCACCAGAGTTCCTGACTGCAGTAAGTGGTATGCAATGGATGAATGGGTGAAGAATTCTGTCTTTGAGGGACAAACAAGGAGGACAAGATGTCATTATTCAGAGACATTTGAGCCCAGGCTTCCTGGAGAATATTGGGTGTCTTAAATTTACTCCTAAGCATTTTTCCCCTTCTGAAGGAAAGTGCTGCTCCAGTTATTACTCAGGAAGAGTCACTCTATAGGGGGTCCTTTATACCCAGGCAACCTTTCTCCACCTCGTTTTCGCTCCAGAGCTATGAAGCACAGAAATAACTGGAGTGACTGTTTCTTTAAGTCTCCCTGGAATAGTCCAGCTTCAGGACCATCCTAAAAACAAATGAGTAATATGTCTCAGAGGTCATTCACAAGTTCCCCTCACCTATCAGTTTATCCAACTGTAGTGGCTTGTGTGTTGCTGGAAGCTGTGCTGCTAGGGTTTGAGACACCAGCAGGACTACCCACAGTGCACAGGTGTCTGCAGAGCTTCCAAACTAAGGCAGACTAGGAAAAAAAGAAGTGGTCGACTCCTGACAAATTAGTCACTGAGGGTCTGAGCCCCAGTGGCATAGTGGTTGTGCGCGGGACTGTGTCCCACTGGGTTGGAGGTTCAAATCCAGCAGCAGCTCTCTAGAAGCAAGGCTGGGCCTCCTACTCCCAACACCAGAGGGCAATGATGCCCAAAAGCAAACAAAAAAAATTAGCTACTGAAAGTCTTCTGAGTAGCAAAGAAAAAGGTAATCCATTACATACAGTGGAAGCTTTAATTCTCTCAAGAACCCCTGGCAGAGAAAAGTGCTATAGTGACCCAACATACGTACACACTGTGAACATGTCACAACTGTTCTACTTAGCAATACATACGCATGCACACGCATACAGATACATAGGGGCTTCAAAAAGTTTATGGGTGGGAGAAATCCCACTATCTTTAAACTCCATTTTGGAGCCCTATTATAGAAGTATGAGTATGTGTGTATTTATTTAATTTAAATAAAGTCCTCTTTTATTAAGTCTCAATATCAGAAGCAGTTGCTTGGTTTCTAAAATGTTTTCAAAGAAAAAAGTCATTTGCATTCATGTGATAAAAAATACATTTTTTTTCCATTTGGGAGACATAATAGGAAGTTAAGCAAATCTTTTGAAGAGATGCAAATGACAATTCAGACAGAAATAGAGTGCTAGTGTGTTTGTTATCCAGAATATTAAGTGTTTGGTTTTTTTTTTTTAACCCGCATCAGACCAAAAGACCTTCCTCTGAAGAATTCAGCAAGTTATATCCAACTTTCACCAACAAACTGTCTCAGAGATTCTCTCTCTCTTAGATGCTGGGGAGAAGTGCAGCAAAGGAAATAGATACTTTATGACATTCTGTCCATGGACAGTTGGCTTGTTGGTGGTGGTGGTGGTGGTGGTTTTTCTGTACTCACTTGGATTAATTTACATATTTAAATTGTAAAAGTAAGTGATTTGCCTCTCATCATTTCCTCCAGTCTCTTTGGTGGGATTGGCAGGAGCCATAGGGTGCGGTGGGTTACATGTTGGACTGTTAACTACAAGGCTTGCAGTTTAAAGCCACCAGTCAAAGGACAAAGGACAAAGATGTGGCGTTCCAGTCCAATGACATTGACATTGTCAGAAGCTCACAGGTCTCCTGGAGACCCCATGAGTCAGAAATAACATCATGGCAGTAAGTTTGGTTTGATTTGGTGCAATTGGCAAATCAGTACCCTGGTGGTAAAGTAGACCCGAAGGGGAAAAAAGATATGACCCATTAGTTGCCAGGAGGGGCGCCAGAAAACTTGGCATATATCATCTCAGGTACTCCCCTGAGGTTGTAGTTTTGTCACTTTATGTTCGAAGATTCAGAAAATGAGGCTTGGATTATCAGAGTCGTTGGTCGAACTTGGATCCACATTTCTGTAACCCGAGTATTGCGAACAGTTCCAAGAATCGGCATATCCTCCACAGAAATGAATGAAGGTGTTTTGCTTCTCTTTCAAAGTTAGCCCCTTCATGCTGAGCCCCGGTGGCGTGAGTGGTTGAGTGCGGGACTGCGGCCCACGGGTTTGGCGGTTCAAATCCAGCGGCAGCTCTCAGGAGCAGCACTGGGTAGCACCCACGACCACCAGAGGCAGTGATGCCCGCCCAAAGTTAGCCCCTTCATTAGAAGTCTGGGTGGGCATTAGTAGTGGGCTGCAGACTGAAAGCTTGGCAGTTTGAATCTACCCACAAGCTCCATGAAAGACAAACCTGATCTACTTTCAGAAAGATCATCCCCAGAAAAATCTTATGGTGCCGCTCTATTCCGTAACACGCTCACTTGACAGTCATGCACAATAATACTATTCACCATACAGATTCTCTGTCAAAACATAATCCCCTTTAACTTGCCCGCATATAAGATCAAAAGAAATGGACATCAATAAGATAAAGACATTAAAATGTGTCAGTGATCATCGAAATTTGATCGGTGTGCCATGACCTTATTCCCAAGAGGTCAGACTCAGAAGACTGGGATACCAACGTCCTCAGACCCCAAGAGAAGGAAACAAGCTTCAGAGTCAGATTATTTAATTGTGTTGTTTCATTCTCCAATTATGGTACGTTCATCAGACTCGTTTCCATTTCTTTATCCATTTGAAAATTTCACTTTCATTGTCAGTCTCTAATGCGGTTCCTGGGAATTAAAAGATAGGGTGTAGGTCTCAGCCTGGGTTCACCATCACACATGGCTCGATCTCTGGAGGAGAGCTGGTCTTAGAAATGAAATGAAATCACAAACCTTTTCTTTTGTCCAAAATCACAATACAGGGTCATGTTAAGAATTGGAGAAAACTGTTCTGCTCAGGTTCTTTCCACAAAACATTAATATTTATTAGCTTGCATGTTACTGCAGCATGAACACTTTCTGATTTTAAAAAAAAATTTTGGGGGGGTGCATCACTGCTCTCCGGCGGTGGGAGTAGGAGGCCCAGCCCCACTGCTGGAATTGAACCTCCATCCCAGTGGGCCACAGTCCCGCGCACAACCACTACACCACCGTGGCTCAGCCCTGATTTTAAAAAAACTTACAGCAAAATTGGAAGCTTAGCCACAAGAAACCTTCTCTCTCCATGTAAAGGGCTTAGACCAGGAAACCACTGCCTTGGTATTTGAGGGCTCGCTCAGTCACTCCTCTAGACAAGGACGTCATTGAAGGCTGCTGTATGTGGTTACTGGAAACAAGAATCCAAAAATCACGGGCTCCCTTTATCAAGAAATGCCAACTGAAATGAAGCACTAGCAAATGTTCTGTTATCAAGTCAACTTTAATAAATTGTTTATTAAACAATTGTTCAATCCAGGTCTATTGTTTAATAGACCTGGATGGTATTTCAAAAACCTGGAAATGCCAATACATTTTAAATTTATAAATCAACTCCTAAACAATTCAGATAAGAGCTGCATTTTGTTTGGTTTTCCAATGTAAACAAAAGCATATCTGTCCTGAGTTTTTTTTTAATTGGCTCATTCATTAATCACAAAGGACATTCTATTTGCTGGACATGTGGAAATAGAGAGGGTTTAAAATCAGTAATGGAATCTGAAAAATGACTTGCATGAGATTTTTATAGGTAAAGATTGCTTTTCCTTAAATAACTATGTCATTCCCTTAACAAACTACTCAATCTTACCCAAACCTTTCATAGGGAGCATGAACAAGAGCACCCCAACTCAATAATTAACATACACCCCACATGAAGGCACAGAAACAAAGACCCAGGAATGTTCATTTTTGTCCTCTGATGGTTTTTCTGATTCAGTATGAAGAAGGCTATACTAGAGCCATGTAAGGACGAGTCTATCAGTGTTCCTTTTTTTATTGTCTTGAATAGAATATCTAACTCAGGGCAGGATTTCAAGGGTGGATTTCCAACACATCATGCAATGTTCCCATTGGGTGTAAGCCATATGGCAAAGTGGAACAAACATCACTTTTGGAAACAGGCAAACTTGGATGTTAGTTTGGGTTCTATCTGTAACCAACACGTGGAAAATTAATTTTGACTCTTGATTTCTCAGTTTCTTCATACACAAAATGAAAGAAACAGCCTCTAGCTTGCAAGATTGTTGCAAGGGATTTAGATAATGTGTGCACAGCAACTAGCCCACAATGGGCATCATTATTGTTCTGATATGAAAACTCTATGATAAAGCTTTTTAAAGCAAAAAATCTCAAAGTATCTGTGATAATAATTTATTTTGTAATATCTTTTGTAAGAATGACTACCAAACAGGTCCCAAGGACTTGGCGATTACAGAAGTCCCAAATGTTCAACTCTTCTAAGATGCCAGGCTGCTCCTTTTCCCCCACTCCTCCTTGGCGTATAATCCCTCACACTTCCAGTGTCTTAGAAGAGCTGCACTGTCCCACAGAAACACAAAAAGGTATGAGGAAATGCCTCCTGTTTAATGGGTGCTGATCAGTCTAAAATCTGAAGGTCAGGCAGGGGTAAACCAGATGCGGGATCCAGAGGGCTCACTTCATTCCTGGCTCTTGCCAGTGATGGAATCGTATCACCTGCTTCTCAGAAAGGGTCTTTTTTATATTGCAGAATGTCACTGCAAGGAATCCAGTTCACAATTCCTCAGAGACGAACCCTTTCAGTGTCTTCCCCCACCTTCTGGTGCAATCAAATTCACATGTAACTCTTCCCCCACTTATACAATCTATTCTCCAGTCCTAGGCTCTCCTACTGATGTGCATATGACTAGGTGTCTCTGGCGGGATGCTTTCCGTCTGCATTGTCCTCCTACTAATCTCTTTCAGCCAGGCTTTTCCCAGGGTCCCTCTCAAGCAGCTTTTCTCCTCTCAGTTGTAGCATATCATTCCTTACATCCATTACAATAACAAGATAACCATTAAACTAAGAGTGTGGCCTGACTTATCTCCTCTGTGAGGTCAGATCTTAATCTCATCCTGTTCTTATTCATTAGAAAATAAAGCCCTCCAAAATGGGAAAGTCTGTGAAATCCAGAATTATAATATATCACATCAGAGATTCTGGACAGAAACGTCATGTTAATTGAGTTAAAGCTCAGTATCCACTGAGAATAGAGTTACACTATTACATGGAGTTTCAACCACCACCACCACCACCACCACAAAAGTAGCAGAAAAGACTATTTGGGCCTGGGTTCATATTCATTTCATACGACGTTCATTGTGCCACCAAGATTGGTACCTGAATAAGGAAGGACAGTGTTGATTTCAAATTACAGACATTCTGACTTCTGAGAAGACCTGCCAGGAAAGATGACACCCTGCCCTTTCTTTCCCCACACTCATGATTGTCCTACTGTGCCTATTAAAACATGAAAGGACCCCTAGTGGCGCAATGATGAAGAGATGGACTGCTAGGCCAAGAGCTGGCCCTGCCACGTGCTCAGCAGCAGCAGCAGCAGCTCCCAGGAGAAAGGCCTGGGGATGAGCTCCTGTGGATTTCAACTTAGAACCCCTGTGAGGCAGCTTCACCCCCACACCCCCTCTCCCCTGTCTCCTGGGCTGCTCTGAGCTGGACAGCAACTAAGGACAAGTTCAAGAGACAGGAAACACAGAAACCTGAACGTAAAAAATGTACCTGAGTGTAAAAATTCGCTGGGGCTTATTAGCAAATTAAAAGATCACTCTAAAATAAAAGATTCACTGACCTGTCAGCTGTGGGATACAACAAAAATGCAGCTTCTACTTTCTGTAAACACACACCAAATGAATACATACTTACTGCCATCAAATTGATTTCCTTGATAGCAACCCAATAGGATTGGAGGGAACTTCCCCTTTGCGTTTCCAAGACTTTAAATCTTCGATTTTTTTTGTTTGTTTTTGGGGCATCACTGCCCTCTGGTGGGGGGAGTAGGAGGCCCAGCCTTGCTGCTGGATTTGAACCTCCAACCCTATGGGCTGCAGTCCTGTGCACAACCACTACGCCACTGGGGCTCAGCCCAAAACTTTAAATCTTTATAGAACTAGACAGCCTCCTCTTTCTCCTGTTGAGTGGCGAGTGGTTTTGAACTACTAATCTCGTGGGGAGCCCTTCAGTGTATAGCCCGCTTAGCCAACAGGGCTCTTATATTAAGTAAGTAAATCAGTAGCCCTGATGGCAGGATATTGCCTCAAATAGAAACTTTACCTTAAGTCTTATCCTTTCCAAAAGAATATTAAGAAGATGATACCGCCTGCAACCTCCTGTACCAAAATATTGGTTGTTCTCCTCTCTCTCTCTCCATATAACATCTGGGTCCCCTATTTTTACGTCCCCTTCTTTTCTCAGACTGATGCTTCTTCTTCGTCTTCTTGAAATCCTGCAGGTTGTCCGTCCCTACCAGACCATGTCCAATCCCATGAGCAAGCTCACTGTCCTCAACAGCATGCATTCCCATTTCATCCTGGCTGACAACGGCACCACGGGAAAGTACGGGGCGGAGGTGAAGCTCCGGAGACAACTGGAAAAGCATATTTCACTCCAGAAGATCAATACACGTAAGTAGGCTGCTGTTCCCGCTGTTGTTCGTGCCTCAGGCGCCGTGGGCTAGAAGTGAGTCACTTTAAGGTCACGATATTGTGAAACCTTGGGCGAGCTCAAATATGGGTTAGGATGTCCACAAGGTCAGTGCTGAGACCTAGAAAACGTCACTCAGAAGTGGCAGATTGGAGGCGTGAAAGCTAACTATGGAATTCATGGACTCTAACTCAATTTTCTCGCATGGGAAGTTCTGCCCTTTCTGGATTTGTGAATGCAGGTATGCTTTTTCTCAGAACTTTTCTTACTTCGTTTAAGCCATAAGTAGGGTGAGGAGGACAGGCACCCTAGTGAAATTATATCGATTTATTAAACTTGTTTTGGTAGCTTAACAATCAAAAAGTTGGCTTAGTTAAGATAGTTCAGAGCAACCACATATTCTTGAAACTAAAACACCCTCCAGATAAAGTTTTCATCTGTCTGTTAATTTTGTGAAAGTAGTTATGGCCTATTGGTTATGTATTTAGATTATGCCTAGTTATTCATGCATAGCATAGGTCTGGTTACTAAGTAGAATATCAAAAGTGGATGGATTTAGAGAACAGGAATTTATTTTCTCACCGTTCTGAAGGACAAGTGCCCACATCAGCATGTCAGCCATGTGAGTTCTTCCTTCCTCTCTCCTAGTTTCCAGTGTAAGCTTATGTTTGGAGTAGTTCTTTGCTGGTCCGGGAGGGTCCCATAACCGCTGTCTCCCTCGGTGTTTCTATCATTTCCCTGGTCATTGTGCAGCTCAGAAGTGATTACTTTTAGAACCACCCTACACAATATGACCTCAACTGCTTGATTGTATGGAGAGTGATAACATTGGATTACATTTGCTCCTATGTGATCATACTGTATTCCATTGTGGAAAGGAATTTCCTCTCCAAGGCTGGTTATTTTAATCAAATGTAAGAACTCTATGGAAAAATAAAATAAAATAAAAATTGCTCTATGAAAGCAGCCAGTGTTTGGTCAAACAATTGGGAGTGGTAGCCTAGTAAAGTTGACAACTAAAATTAGCCATCATTACCACAAAATGCAAATCCAATGCTTGCACTAAAATGATCTCGTTAGCACTGGTTGCCCTATGCAATGATTATTATATAGACACATTTGTCTTACCTGTAAACCACTTAACAAAATGAAAGCAATAATGTCTTCCAAATCACGAAGTGCCTTGCATGCAAATGTCACAATGGTATTAAAGTACCGGGGAAGGGATGGAAAAGCCAATACCAAGGGCTCAAGGGAAAAGGTGGATGTTTGGAGAATGATGACAGCAGCAGACAGGCAAAGGTGCTTGGCACAGTATGTTTATTTATGTATTGTGAAAAACGATGTAGGAGCCCCTAATAAAATGATTTTTAATTAAAGAAAAGTACCATTTCTCCTCCCAAAATAAAATCAAAGCCATGTCATAAAGTAAGATGAAGGATCACTCCCATCAGGGAAACATTTACCTAATTGATTGAACTTCTAAAACTTGGAATTCCAAAATAGAAAAGATCCTATTTGACCAGGCAAGTTTTCAAAAAGTTAGTATAATTTGATCTAACTTGTCCAAGTAGTTTTTAATCTTTTCTTGTATCTCAGATCTCAGTATTTATCCCAAATGCTTCTTACAGTCCCCTCCCTTCTAGAACTGCAATGTTAGACCTCATATCAAATTGAGACTTCTCTTTTGCATAGCCTCCCTTCGTTTCATCTTTTAGAAAAGTCTACTGCTCTCAGCAGTCCACTTTTATGCCTTTATCTCTTTCACAAGGAATTCTAGAATAAAAAAATGAGGAGTCAGTCTACGATCAAAACTGAATTGAGACCTTTATCTGTCTAAGAAGCCCCAGGTGTCTTTTGAAAGAGAAAACACAAATTATGCTCAAGCAAACATTTTCTAAAAGAAAAAGAAGAAATTATGAAAGTGAAACAAATTCATGCAGAAACCGACAGAGGTAGAGTTGTTTTTAAAGCACTACTAGCAGTGGGTGGTATATTTAGCTGTAAATACCAAAGCTGAATTTAATCATAATATTTAATAGAAGAGACATGTTATATAATTCATGCCATATACAAGAGGGCTTCATGAAGTTTTGGGGGGAAATTCCATGATCTTTTCATTCCGTTTTCTGTAAACCTTGAAGCCCCCTTTGTACTTAGGTTTTTATGTTCTTCTTGATATCATGAGATTCAACAATAGCAATGAGCTGAAATCCAAAGTGGATGGGAGCAGGGTAGACAAGAAGCAAGCTCGAGATCAAGTTCAACATTGGTATTTGAAGGATATATATAAATATATATATATTTGAAGTATATATATATATATATATATATATATATATATATATCCAGGTCACCCTCGGTGGCAGCTGAGCAGGATAGTCAAGTAGTATGGAAAGTAGAACTAGGTGTGTGGTTGTGTGAGTTAGGCACCCAGATAAGAGGGGGCAGGTGAGAATTTTGGGTGGGGGGGCATCACTGTCCTCTGGTGGTCGTGGGAGCTACCCAGCGCTGCTTCTGAGAGCTGCCACTGGATTTGAACCGCCAAGCCAGCGGGCCGCAGTCCCGCACTCAACCACTTACGCCATTGGGGCTCAGCCTGGTAGGTGAGAATTTAAGCCTATACCGGGCTGTTAGCCAAGTCCTGCACCTTACAGGTTACCCAGTCCAAAGAATACCTTTCTATAGATGATCCTTTCACATGGAAACATTTAGGAGTGGAGGAGGAGTGTCTTTCTGCAGTGCTCATGGAGGGGTTGCCCTGTGTGAGGGTGGCCTTGCAGAGAGGAACAGTGAGGGGCAGAACTCAGCACCATGGAGGTAAGGAGCAGGCTGCAGGTAGAGTCTAGATGATAAGGAGCCTCAAGGAACAAGTCTGGGGACTCACTGGTTGTCCTTTGGTAGATCAAAAGGAATAAGTCATATCCCATTCATGAGGGTACTTGGGCCAGGTTAGATTATAAAGGCAGGTGTTGCAACATAGTCCTGGAAGAGGCAGTGACCTAGGACTACAGAGAGGAATGGAGTCAGAAATGCTCCTGAAATATCCTTGGTCCTCAAAGTGGATTCAGTCTTGAGTTTGGGGTAGGAGTTAAGTCCACATAGTGAGGCTGACTGGCAATAGCTGGAAGGGAATGTGAACAGATAGGGCCAGGTGGTCATTGCAGGCAGCATAATTGATCACCATTATGCCCCCCTTACATTATGGACTGTATTGTGAAGCTTCCCAGAAGTCCAGGAGCCCACATGGTAGAGTAGGTTGCACATTAGGCTATGTGTTAGGTGGAATTGTCCAGAGAAGCAAAGCCAGTGACACTCACAGATGTATAAGAAAGAACTTTATTTTAAAAAAGCTTTATATAAAGGAGTAGTTATTTCTCAAAAAAAAAAATCCTAGCCCAGTCCAACTTAAGTCTATAAGTCTAAAAGTAGTCCATAAGTTCCTCTTCAGACTCACACAGCCACATGTAACGAAGCAGACTGCAGGGCTATCACAGGCTGATGTGTGCAAAGTTATGTGGATCTGATGTTGGTGGAAGCATTGCATGGCTTCAGAAACTCTCAGGGTGACCAGCAAGTAGGAAGGTGAAGGGGGTTAGGGGGAGGGGAGGGAGAGAGAGAGACTGGCCTCTGGAGACCTATATATCTTGGTCATATCTCCCAGTGACATTATCAGGTCGTGACCTGATTGGCAGATGTATTAGTCCAGGTTGACTGGAGAAACTAACCCAGAAACACTCATATAAGTATAAGAAAGAACTTTACATCAAAAAGCAATTGTATATTGAGAAAACATCCCAGCCCAGTCCAGATCAAGTTCAATATTAGCACATTTGTCAGATACTAGTCCATTAACTCCTCTTCAGACTCACATAGCAATGATCATAGGTTGATGGGTGAAAAGTCTGGTAGAAGCATCCATTGTGGGCGCAGATTTCGATGTGGCTCCTCCAATTCTCGAAGTGTATCTCCTCAGTAGAAAGATGAAGCAGGGAGAAAGTATATGGTCTGGAAGTTGCCAGAAATCCTCTTGAGAAGGCCGCATCCACAGGGAAGATTCACCAGGCTGTGACCTAACAGGCTAAACTCCACCCCCTTGATCTATTTATCAAGTTGACATGAAATTATGTAACTCTACAATAGGTTAAACTCCCTCTCCCCCCTCCACTTTTATGTAACTTCAAGTTGACATGAAATTGTGTAACCACCACAAAGGTTAAGTACAATGTAAGAAGACCACACTCCAGTGAGTATAGTTGTATAGATTACAGATTGGTGGGGACAGAAAGTCACATGGGACCAACCCTGAGGGCAGACACAGTCCCAGTGAAGAGGAAGGCAAAGGTCAGAAAGAAGTCCCCAGTATCTCTCATAAAAAGGCACACCCCCAAGAAGGCATCATGAGGCTGTGCTTCACTGGTAGATTGGACTCTACTCTTACACTTTCACACAGATTCAAGTTGACATAACTAACTGCCAAGGGCTGATAAACCACAAGATTGTCAGTTGAAAACCACTATCAACTCCAAAGAAGAGAGATGAGCATTTCTACTCCGGTAAAGTTTTACAGACTCAGAAATTGACAGGATCACTATGAGTTGTAATCAACTTGATGGCAGTGACTTTGGAGCTTTCCATAAGAATCCATTTAATGACTATGATTAAATGGTAAGAGAAGGGTTAAAGCAACCCAACATGGGCCCATAAGATCACAAATAATTTCAATAGTTAGAACTGTACCCATCCACTGAAGTGAGTAATGTCATGACTTAATGTTTCTAAGCTCTATCCCTGAACCTATTGGTGATAGGTGACCAATCGATCCCGGTTTTCCAGGAATCTCCCTTAGTGTTGCACCAAAATTCTGGAGGCCTTGTGTCCCTCGGTGCTTTCACTTTCTTCTTCAAGAGTTTAGAACATCTAAAATATAATGGAATGCAATTTGCCCCTGTAAATGGGATGCTATTTCAATGTGACTCTTCAAAACCTGACTGTCCCAGGGGACACACTCAGGCCTTTCCTCCGTGGGTGCCTTCCATCTGGGTCACTTAGCGATGGCCTCAGTTATAGCCACCTCTAAGCAGCACACTCACCTTTATGTTTATAGATATGGCATAATCTTTTGAAGAATGTTCTCCTGAGCTACTAATATTCTGGTCTATAAACCCTTTCACATCCACATGCCAATTGGGAGGAATAACACACCGTAAGCACCCATTGTCGTACATGTTTCTCAGCACCCTGACATCTACTATTTCATTCTTTTCCTTCTCTCCACACATGGTGCTGTCAGCAGTCAATACAAAAGGATGGTCATTTATGACCAAAGAGATTTGTTTTGAAAGGAGATTTTCTTTTCCAAATCTGGGTAGTTGCCTGTCTTGCAACACTCTGTCTGCAGTCTTGTACAATCACAACAATTTAATTGTTTCTGTGATAAGAATTGGACCCTGTTTTATGCCAGACACGATTGAGGATCTAAAAAGGCAGCAGGAATAAGCAAGGTGGAGCCTTAAACACAGAGGAGCCAATAAATAAGTAAACAAGTAAGTACTGGATGACTGAAAGTTAAAAGTGCTATTAAGAAAACTAAAGCCTGGAAAAAAAAAAGAAAACTAAAGCCTGTATATGTACCTATGAATAGATGTGTGCGTGCGTGCATGCATGTTATGGAATAGACACAGCAAGCCTGCGGCATAGTCATCCCCTCTAGCAGATGCCAGTGGAAAATGAGAACCAAAGAGCCTAGAGAGTACTTCCTAGGGAGTCAGTACTCAGAGAAAGAGAATGAGTTGAGGACCAGCTTCGAGAGAATGTCACCAGAGTCCTTCAGAAGATGAGAAAGGGTGGAACTGGGTGCCCACAAAAGAAGATCAGGGGCACTTTTGTCCAGCATAGCAGGAGGGAAAGAAGGGTCGACTGACCCATGTGGGTAGAATAGAACATCTTCTAGTGGGATGATCAGGTATTTATCTTTTGATTGCTTCTATATTTAAATCAAACAGTACCACGCACAGGTCATCAGTTGACAGTGTGGGAAGGAAGGAGGTGTTGGAGATGGAGGACAGGTAAGTAGGATGAAGCGATCATTCTCTAAGATGAGCCTGAGTACACCAGGGAAATGTAGGGTGGCCAGATAGCAACCAGGATGCACTCGAGATTGGCAGCCATATGTGTAAAATGGCAGGAGCCACCAGGGTTGTGTATTTTTTTCCCTAAGTCATATTCAGCTTGAGGCATAGAATAAACGTAGGGTTTAAACATATGGGTTAAATGTAGATTGAGTTTTTGCTTGATACATAGGCAGGAGGAAGAGAGCAGAAAGGGCACAAGGTAATGCATTCCCTTTTTACCTATATTTCAAGAATATGATCGATGAATCTGGACAAAAAATATTGTAACTGACATTTTAAAAAAACATAAAATCACTCATTTAAAAGATCAGATTGAACCATAGAAGAGTGGATAACTGAATTGTATCCAAATGGCCCCATTAATATTGTAAATATCCCATATGCTAAGCTCAAAGGGGTTAAGTAATCAGTGATCATCTTCCATGCTTATTGTATTATGGCTAACAAAAAAAATGAATCAACTTAGCACATTGTTGTCTAGCTGTTCAATAAAACACTTTTTAGTAAAATTAATGAGTATCAAAGGTCCACTCCAGAAAATATAACTTACATAGATTGACAAAGTCTTCTAATCCCAAGTATATTTTTTGGTAAATTCTTTTATTACTGAAAATCTCAAACAAATACAAAAATGATACCTATTGCCCAGTTTCCAAAATTGTCTTCCATGGCTAATCTGATTACCTCTACACTTAACCCTGCCTATTTCCTCTTCTGGATAATTTTGAAGAGAATCTAAGGACCACATCTTTTCATTTATAAATATCTCAATAACAAAGTGCTTTTAACCTATGCTAGGCACACATAGCCACGCATACCGTCGAGTCAATTACGACTCATTTATACCCCATAGATAGCTTGAGAGACTTTTAAACTTTTGGGGGGCCCGAAACAGACATGCTTTCTCCAGCAGGGATGCCATTGGGTTCAATCTGCTGATGTTGCCGTGATTGGCCCAACACGTAACCCATTACTCCACCAGGCTCTTATGGAAAATACAACCTCTGCTACAGTTTCCCCCTCCTGCTGCTGAGGAAATAGAATTGAATCGTGATGATGTACATTGCTATCTAGAGGTGTAAACTGTTCCAGGGCCTCCCCATCATCATCCTGTCAGGTAGGGTTGTTGAGGATTACCAGTGAGGGCGCTGGCGGTGTCGTGGTTACACACTGTGCTGCGATCACGGAGTCTGGAACCACCAGCAGTCCGTGGGGAAAGCCTGGGCTGTAAACAGGGTCCGTCTCAGATGCCCACAGGGGTGGCTATGCATCAGCTTTGACTCAGTGACAGTGCGAGGGAGAAATTACTTGTTGATGGTATCCAAACAAAGCTGAAAGTTAACAGGTTCAGAATGTGTTTTAAAAGCTTAGTTGGAACCATGATCAGATCATTCTTTCCTTCTCATTTGCTGTACTATTCCAAAAAGTGATTGGAGGAAGAGAATAGAAACTTCAGTGATGAGAGGTTTACTCTTTTTTGTTTGAATAATATTTGAAGTTTGGCTGAAACAAACAACTGTGTGTTTGGGGGGGGGGGTGCTTATATCTATATTCTGCACATCAATCCGAGATGGACATAGTTCACTATATTTTATTACCAGACTAGATTTTTTTACTTTGACTTTACAATCTCCATACTCCACAAGTTCACATCAGACAAAATCCACGACAAACAGAATCTAGTCTAAGGGATTATTTCGCTGACAAGCTCAAACCCATTGTCATTGAGTCAATTCTGGTTTGTAGTGGCTCTATGTAGGATTTCAGAGATAGTAAATCTTTGCAGGAGCAGATAGACTCATCTTTACTTTACAGAGCATTCGGTAGAATTGAACTGCTGATCTTCCAGATAGTAGTCTAATCTTTGTCCAGTTGTTAAGTGCCACCCTGCACCAACTTTGCACTTTTTACTACTTGTGGATCATTGCTGCGGCTATTGTAACAATCTCTTTCATGAAGGGCTTATCTCATTTTTGACACTGTTGACTTTATCAAATTCTGTGTCCTTTTCCAGCGATTAGTCTATCCTGATAATGTGTCCCAAGTAAGTAGACAAAGTCTCACCATCCCGGTGGATGTTCTGGACACACATGTATTACAATACGAATGGATGGAGCAGCCTGAGTTAGGTTAGATTTCCATAGCCCGTGTTTTTGCTGCTTGGGGTTTTTGTAAAGAATTGAATGTTCTCCTCTTTCTTTGTCAGAATAGCAGCTGACATTTGAGTGTGGCCTCATCTGACGCGCCCTCCTAGAGGGACTTTCGCCGAAGCAGCAGATTAAAATGGGCATGGCATTTCTAAGTAAACAAATAGCAGAAGGGATTGCAGAATTCATAAAACATTAGATTTGTGAGGCTATTTGTTATTTAGAGATATAGCTTTTATTACTCGGTCCTTAAGCCAACTGTTTTTTTGTTTTGTTTTGTTTTTTAAAAAGATACGAAATAGCCTCTGGCTTCCTTTAACTCACAACTGGTGGGGAGGCAATTCACCATCACTGCCAGCCCAAGGCTGGTCCTGAGGGCTGGAGGTGAGACACAGCTACCTTCCAACCCAATGGGAAAAGGAGCAACAGAAAGACTCACCTTCCTCTTAAAGGCACAGTGAGGAAGCAGTGCCCATCACATTCCTTACACTCTAGGTGCCAGTATTTGGCCACCTGGTCACATCAGTTCAAGAGAGTCTCGCAAGTATTGTCTTTATCCTGGATGACAGGTTACTGCTGCTGTGAGGTAGTGTCAAATCTATTCTAACTCATAGGGTTAGGATTAGGGTTAGGGTAAAAAAAACTCTTCTAATTCGCATCCATGTGTCAAAACTGCTCCATAGGGTTTTTGTTTAGTTTGGGGAATTTTTTTTTTTTGGGGGGGGGCGGAGCGTGGGACACAATAATACTTCTGGAAGCAAAGCAATCATTTTCATTCTTAAGGGGTCAGCTAAGATTTTCTTATTTGAAAGAAGAGGGAAATAGTATCAGGGAACAGCTAGCCACCTTTGCCCTCACTGTCCAGCACCCTACTCCAGGCAGCCAATACTCTCCGTTGGAGCGGCTCATGAGCTTAATCTGAACGCATACTTTTTATCTCTTTTAATGTGCTCACTGAGTAGGCTTGCCTATCGATAGGTTCTGCCTTTCAGAATGTTCCCCTTTGAACTTTTTGTGCTCAGTATTGGAAGTCTTACACTGGCTTTCCATTTGAAATCAGATTGAAAAAGGCTGCCTAAAAATCCATTGATTACTTTACACCATTCTAAAATAGTTAACTATTTGAGTTAATTAAATAAGACTGTTAGCTATTTGAGTTAGTTAAATAAGACCAACCAATCCCCTGTGCCTCAGAATAATTTCTAACCTCTGCTGTACCTAATGCATGGTGGATCACTTACCATTCATTTTGGGATACATTGTTTGGTAAGTCCCAATATGTGAAACATCATAAGACAGGCTCTGTGTTTCTAGGTCATCTACCTCTCAATATTGATATTTCAAAGATAAATCCAAGGGAGTGATTCTCATAGTACTTCTTTATGGATTAATCTTGGGAATGGAGGTTGCTTTGCTTTCAAACCTATCCCAGGAAGGAAAATTGTACCTGAGTCTTCCTACATGGGGGGAAAGGGCAAGAGACCAGAGTCAAAGATCAAGAGTAACCCATTCTGACTCTATTGAGGAAATGTTTGAGGAGACCCTGAATTGAAAGTCATTGTTACCTTCTCTAGCCAATTTGGCATCCTTATAATTTACGGATGCATTGCGGAGAAGTGATTAAACTGTTTGAACTCACCAGCCACTTTGCCTGAGAAAGGTGTGACAGCCTGCTTCTGTAGAGATCACAACCTTCCAAACTTTATGAAGCAGTTTTACTCTCACCTACAATGTCAATGTCACTCAGAATGGCCTCGACAGCAACGCTGTAATTCAAAAGTGTTAGGTTGCTACGACCCGCAGGTTGGCGAATAAACCTATTTACCAGCTCTGTTAGAAAACCCAGTCTGCTTACATGAAAACGACAGCCAAGAAATCCCAGAGAGCAGTTCAAGTCAGTGTCACATGGAATCAGCAGGAGCTAGGGGAGATATAATGGCAGCTAACAATAACAGATTTTACTCATAAATGAGATAACTAATAAGAGACTGTCAGTGTTGAAGACTCATTAACTCTCCAGTAAATGCCAGTAAATAAATAATTGGGAGTGTTTATGGACACTGACAATTATAGAAAAATCTATTGGGCTGAGCCCCGGTGGTGTAGTGGTTGTGGGCGGGACTGCAGCCCATTGGGATGGAGGTTCAATTCCAGCTCCACAGGAGCAAAGGCTGGACTTCCTACTCCCACCACCAGAGGGCAGTGACGCCCAAAAAACAAAATAAATAAATAAATAAAATAAAAAGATCTATTAGTAGAACTAGGCTTAAAATTGGGTAACTTTATTTTGGAGATAAGGATATGTCATTATGGATATGACCTTTCCCCAGTTTGTTTTTCTTTTGATGTCAGCCTATGTTATTCAATAAAACCTGAGAGTTAAGTCTTTAGGCAGTTAGGATTGAGCATATCTTGGTAAGTCAGTACAACTAGGAATATCATTTGTTTTCCACAACTAGGGAAACCATAGACTATCAAGTAACCAATGAAAATTAACCTTAACTTTCCTCCCCGGACATTCTGACCTGTACCATCACTGCTCCAGGTTTGCTGTCCAACTTACCTCATATCATTTTCCCTCATCTTTCCGTAATGCCAAACTCAGAACTTGTGTGACTTCTCTATTCCCATGAGCACATTTTTGTTTAAAAAATAGATAAAATATTTAGAAACCCCATTAGAAGACACCATAAGCCAATTTCAAAAGAGAAATAGAAACTCCAATCAAATACTGGCAGCAATGACAAAGGACTAGTTTTATAATGTACAAGGAACATCTAGAAGTCAAAAAGAAAATGTGAAAAGCCCCCTGAGAAAATGAACAAAATAACAGGAATCCCATGGGGAAGACTGCTACACACAGTCAACTTCTCTTACAATATGATACTTGAAAAGTAAACAATGAGACATTTATAACTTAATAAATTGACTAAAAAACAACAAAGTTTATGCTGCTGATAAATGGTCAGGGAAATATGTCCTCCTACTCTTTGGGTGAATGGGGGAAATTGGACAGCCATTGTAATTTGAAAGACAAATTGACTACCAATATTAAAATGTTATATATCCTTGACCTTGTCATTTTACTTGTAGAAATATTTTTGACATGCATGTACTGTGATATTGTTTACAGTAATACAAAATTGAAATAACCTAAAGATTGATCAATATGAACTCCTATGTAAAGATAGCCAGGACTATTTTATTTCCTCTTTTTAAGTTAAAAGGTTGTTAGAGAACACCGAGTCTAATATAACTGCAGTTAGAAACATAATTTACATACACCTATATAAATTATATATGAGCATGAATCAGAATTAACTCAATGGCAATGAAATACAAATGCATATACACATATGCACACCCAAGGGGGCTTCATTTAACAATAACATCAAATGAGAATCTTTCTATGTACTTTTTGAAGCCCCTTATATATATGCATATATTTGTCTACTTTGCATATGTAGGCATACATAAGTAGCTTTCTCATAATCCCCTGTGACTGCCCTGTGTCTTTTGAAAAAGTCCATAAAGATGATCCTCTGACATCCCCAAGGAGCAGGCCTCTTCGACTGAAAGTGAACAGGCCCGACAGACCCTCTTTGGAGCAACAATGGTGTTTGGAACCTTATTTTCAAGGCACCCAAACAGGACTAAGACCAGTGTGTCATTAAGAAAATAGTCTTGTGAACCATCACAGAGACATATTTAAACAGGTTAATGCATGAACTGGAACCATAGTGGCAAAACATTTTTACTTACCTTGGTAAGAACATTGAAAGCAGCTTTAGTGAGAAAAGGGCCCAAAATGTTGAGCCTAAGTATTTTTTCTGATATGGGACAAAGCACTTGCTCATTCTTTGAGGGCAGTAAGGTCTGTCCTATGAGAATTTCATGGGGAAACTGCACCAGATCCTCTTCAAGCCCTTCAAGCCCAACCCAAAGAATATTTCAAAGGAATGCAATCTGAGTCTCTTGAGGTTGTCCAAACTGCCCTTTTTGGTGTGGTGTCAATACCTTTCTTCAGGGAAAGGTTAGAAAGATGGGAATTCCACCTATCAAAGTATACAGACCTAGATAGAAGGTATGTCAACAAATAATTGTGTCACATTTTTATGTTTTTGTTTAGCAAAGGTTTCTGTGAACTTCTGACTTGTACTTGCACAGACACACACTCACATACACACCTATGAAATCCAAGTACCTGAAAGCACACAGGTGAAGCAAAGATTCATGACACTTCCAGGGAGTGACATTCCAGGTAGGGAAGGTGGCTGGCAGCTTCCACTCTGCATCATCCTTCAGAAACTGCTCAACCTTTGTTTGTGTACTTAATTTTGATTGGCAGGTATTGCTGTTCTCTTTTAAAATGTGAGTGAGAGTTGGAAGGAAAGAAAAAAGGAGAAAGAGAGAGAAAGAAAGCTCAATGGAAATAATCAGTTATCCATGTGATATAGGAGTTAGGAAATATATTTTCCATGTGTAAACATAGTTATACATGTCACCATATATGTCGCCCTAGTGCTGTGATGGGAATGCCCTGGTCTGTTTGCATCAGGCCTTGGATTCTCTGACCTCCTCCAATCCTTGGTCAGTCCATTTATCTTTACCAGAGGGAAGAAGCAGCCAAGTTTGGAAATCAAATGAAAGAAAGACTGGTTCAGAAACCTATACCAGCCATGTTATTGAGAACAGTATTCTCAAATCACATTTATAAGTGCTGTGGACAAAAAGTTTTAGGAAAATGTAACAGATTTAATAAAAGCTGGACATCATGACTAAAGCTATCTTTCCTCTTAGGAATTGATGAATGACAAAACAACTTCAGGTCATTTCCAATCCTGGACCACAAACCCGGTTTCTAAGGGGGATTCTGAAAATTCCCTCGATTTAGACGCCCACTATGAGTTTAGTCTTGCCTCATGAGAATTGTTCTTTTTTTTTTCTCAGCATATTCCCGGGTCCCCTAAAGTTCAACTCCCCTGTCCCTGAGGCCCGTCCCAACCATGGTGCTGGTCCATTCGATAGTTGTTCTGTGTCATGCTCACTGGGAGAAAGGTGACTTCCATGCACTTTTTCTCCCACTGTACCTTTAAGATGCTGCCTATGGAGGCAAAATACACGTCTTAGGCCCTGCAGTTTCTCAAAATGTGGCTGACATGTGAACTTAGAATATTAGTCATTTCAAATGGTTGCTCTCTGTGACATGTCTCCCATTAGGTGTATTCCTTTGCCAGTATTTGCTTGTGTACCTATGACATATACAAGTAAGATGCTGTAGGTGTCATGAGATAAATCAAACACGGCTATGTTTAGTGGTTAATGATTGCGTTATGTGGTTCGAGTCCACCAGCTGCTCCATGGGAGAAAAATGAGACCGTCTGAATCTGCTCGAAGACAGTGAATTTGGTTTGGATATGCTTGAAGAACTTACTCTCTGTAAGAGAATAGATTTCTACTCATCCTTCTGAACTTGTAAGTCTTTATAAGAACAGGGAACTTTATCTGTCTCTTGCAAAATCAAGTGGTTGGTGGACTACAGCCGCTGATTTGGAGCTATCAGTTTATCATACACAATGCAAAGCTTTGCAAATAAACAGCTTTGTTTATCCCAAACAATAAACTTATGGTGGATGTGCCATAATTATTTTCACTTACCTATAATAAGGAGGGCGAGACACAGAGAGGTCTCCAGTCATAGGTCTTTATCAAAAGCAGAGCCAAGGATTCTGTCTCTGAGTCCCTGCTTCATACTTGCTCCATAGCTTCTTGATCTACAAAGAGTTACACAATAAAGCAAGAAGTGCTAGATCCCTTTGCTGATGTAAGTACAACAGGATTGAGACAGAAACTGTTTGGGGCTGGGATAGTCCCGGGAGTACCTGTCATAGACATTTTAAAGAAGGCCGTTTGAGGGGTGGACTGAGGCAGGTGATCGCCACCCTCTCGGTAGAACCCGAACTCTCAGGAATGTTGTGCAAAGCATATGGCCCATCAACATTTATTTTGCTCTCCTTAAATTGTTTACGTCCATCTACTTACATAAACAAATTTTAGCTGCAAGCATGAATAAGGACTCCATGTGAAATAGAATTTGTGTTTCAGGAAATAAGGACACCACAGTCCAAGGAAAAGGCACACACGTTTCATTGTTTTCCATTGGCCCACTACCTTTTATAGGGAAGACCATAGAATCAGAAAAGGTGGCACTACTAACCATGAGGTTGTTGGTTTAAACCCACCAGCCATTCCATGGGGAAAAGATGAAGCAGTCTGCTCCTGTACCTTAGTCTTGGCAACTCTACCAAACAGTGCTGCTCTGTTTTGTTGGGTTTTCATGAGTCAGAATCAACTCAATGACAGTGGATTTTGTTTCATGGACCTAGAAGGGCTGTATATTTCGTCTCCTTTGGGGTTCATTTGACAGACAGAGTTCACTTTGAAAACCTCCAGGTTTATAAATGTATATAGTGAATTGGCCCACAACCCAAATCTCCTACTTTGAGTCCATTTGCTCATGTTAGTGGTGGAGGTGGGGCAGGGGGTGCTTTGCTTATTCTATTGATAGAGCACTGAGCAACACAAATAAGACAAAGAACCGAAAACCAAACTCATTGCCATCAATTCAATGCTGACTCATAGTAAACCAACCCTCCCCACCCTCCACCCAGTCCCCAGGCCCATATAGTTCCAAGGCTGGAACTCTTTACAGGAGAAAAAAGCCCACACTTTCACACTCAGGTCTGCTGGTGGTTTTGAACTGCCAACGCTGCAGATCCCAGCTCAACTTGAAACCACTACACCACCCGGACTCCTCAAAGAAGACAAGTTTCCATGAACCTGAGCAGCAAGAAACAGGGGCAGAGCTCTCAGGCCACTGACATTGCAGCGTCAGACCCTTCAATCTTTTGTTTGTTGTTTGTTTGTTTGTTTGTTTGTTTTGTTTTGTTTTGGGGGTCATCACTGCCCTCTGGTGGTGGGAGTAGGGGGCCCAGCCTTTGTTCCGTGGTCCTGGAATTGAACCTCCATCCCAGTGGGCCGCAGTCCCACGCCCAACCACTACGCTACCGGGGCTCAACCCTAGACCCTTCAACCTTTATCCCCTCATCCCTCCCTTTAGATTATTGTCTCTACTAGATCCCAAAGTCAATTAAGGAAACATCTGGACCAAGAAGGTCACATTCAAAAGATGCTTCATATCCAACCATTTCAATTCATAGTTATACCATTAATCTTACCTTGATTAATTTCAATAAAGGGTCATTTAACTTTTTGTAAATAGGGTTTGGTAAATGCAAAAAAAAAGTAGAAGAAATAAACAGAAAATGTCAGTGTGATGTTAACTCAGCAGGAAAGATATTCCAAGCCAATTCTCTGCTTCCTTCCCTTAACAAATGCTGTGCTGCATTTCTGGAGGGGGTGGAGGGAATTGTATTGTTGTCTATTTGAAGCTTCACTCATAGTATTTAGCAAATGGTGTAATTGTTGTGCACAGCAGTAGAGAGGCCTGGGAGAATTCATGTTCTCGGGAATGTGCTAATTAGTAATTTTCTGGAAAAACTTACAGTCGTCACTCGTGGTTTGTTATTTTGCAAACTGCTGGGAATTCCAGGAAACCAACTCTTGCATTTTGTGCTCCAAGAGCTGTTGCTTTCTGTTTTTCCCCGTGAGTGCATGCTAATGAAAAGGCAGTCTTGCCAGTTTGTGTGTGGGCACAGATCAGTTACCACTTTTCCATGAAAAATGGAAATACCTCACCCCAACCACTGACCCGCTGGGCTCCCCCACCTCTTAATGATTGCCACCAGCTGCGGCAGCTCTAAGGAGTCTTATTAGGCCGGTGGTTAAGGTGTTTGCCTCCTAAGCAAAAGTAGGTAGTTCAAACCCATCAACTCTCCCTGGGAGAAAGCACTGGCAGTCTACTTTCAGAAAAAAAAAATCTTGGAAACCCTGTGAACCTCCAGCTTGAGGGTCTCTGTGAGCGTAAATGTACCTGAGGGCAGCCGGTGTTGCTCTAGAAGTCTGGTTTGCACTTTTGAAACTTGGAGCAGAGATGTAGCCTGTGGAACAAGGACCTTTCATGATGCTTTGTTCTACAGAAGGGACAAAAGATGAACAGAAGCTAGCAGCTCCTCCACTTTTCTTTGGAGTTCTAGATCAGAGCCGTCTAGCATCAACAAAGGAAGCTTACTTAGTCGGTTAGCAGCTCCAGAGTCAGGATATTATTACTCTCGTGTGGATCTTCTGGTCTTGGGTAGAAGAGTCAAATTGGTACCGAATGTATTATTCCGAATTGGCTTCGAGAACATTCTTAGGTGGGAGAAATATCTGTCTGAATATATATAGATATAGAGTTCCTGGAGTCACCAACCATGAAACACTCAATGTCTAGCCAAAAGATGGGTGGTTCTTAGCCACCAGATGTGCCTCCAAAGAAAGGCCTGGCCATCGACATCTGAGAATCCTAAGGAGCCCAGCTCTTCACAACTCAATGGCCACGAACAGCAGTCACAATAGGTAGATATCGATTTGTCTTCTTGACCAAAAAAGGGAAGGAGGAAAATGTGAGGATCATTTCAGTAAATATTATAATGTTATACCTGACAGGTAAGACCATCAGAATTCAAATCTTTTCCACTTAAAAGGCAGAAGAAATCTATGAATTCATCCCTGAAAATTGAGTTATTTATGCCCCAAGTAGCTAACTAATAATCTACGCATATGACATTTATCTCTCCAGAAATATAAAAATGTCTCATAAAATAGGAGATAGGGGGAATCCAGATTATATTTTGCCCTGGAAAGGGGAGGGGAAGAGAAGGAAAAAATAATAGTCATAGCAATTAATATAACAACAACATTTTTTGAGGACTTACTAAGTATTAAGCAAACCTTAGCATGGACTCATTCCTTTCATCCTTTCATCACAAGAGTGGCTATTTGTGTGTTGAACCAGAATCAGGAAGAACACTTGTTCCAGCCAAGGGAATGTTGACCTGTCTAATTAAAGGAGTGAGGAGATGAGATGTAGCTGGTTCTGAACGCTGCTTGACACTTTGCATAGATCTCTGTGTGCAACTTGGGTGGCCATCATGGATATAAATCTATCTAAGGTAGATGATACGATTAGTCTGCTTTTATAAAATGTGTATCCGACCATTGGGTTGTAGAAATTTCAAAGATTTTATTTTTTGACAGGATGCCTGCCGTTTTTTTCTCTTGACTCCCGCTTGTTTTATTCATTTTGGGGTAGTTGCCAATTAGACCCAATTGGTAAGTATAATTAATTGACACCTTGAATCTCCTCATAAAACCCAACCAAGAAAATTAACCATATAAGCCCTATTTCCTTTGTAATTTTCTAACAATATCCCCTACCCCACCCTCTGTGATTCCTGCTTATCTCTCTCCCCCTTTTCTCTCCTGAGACAGCCACACACTTCAGAGATTAATAATTCTCTATTTTTTATTGCCTTAAAGATATGAGTCCCTGAGTGGCACAAAAATTAAATGCTGACTAGTAACATAAAGGTTGGTGGTTCAGATCCACCCAGAGACATTTTGGAAGTGAGGCCTGGTTCTGACCATCTGCTTTCAAAATGTGACAGCCTAGATATCCTTGAGTAGGGTTCTACTGTGCATACTTTGGTCTCCACATGTCAAAATAGACTCAACAGCCAAGGACAACAAATACACCATGTAGGAGAAGTGGAAGTTTTATCATATAGGAAGGAAATGAGCATCTCAGTCACACTTGTAGGTATTCTAATACATAGTATCTTTTAGAATAGATTTTGTAATCCACCTTTTTCAAAACTGAGAAAATGGAAGCTCAGAGATGTCAAGCCTTCATCTTAAGTCCAGTTAGTGGCACAGACAGGTACAAATCTAGGTTGATGTATTCCCAAATCTTTGCTCTTTCCACCTCACAGATAGAAAGCATTGCTTCATTTCAAAAGAAGCCTTGGAAGGCTGGGAGTAAGCAGCTCATTCATTAATTATGTGAGCACCAACTCTGCATCAGGCATGGGTTGAGTATTGGTATGGTTGGAATTAGTTATCAGCAGAACTTTGAGCAGAAGATGGTGGTTTGGAGCAAGATGGCGGAGAAGCAAGAGAATGGTGGGGGACAGGGTGGTAAAGTAGCGGTGGGGAAAGAAGTGGACAGAGGAGCTTCTGATCGTGTACCCATGGCTCCAGTCTTTCCTCATGTGACTCGTGGACTTCCCTTTGTCATCCTATGCCTGAGAATATATGAAGGAGGCTGGGAAGGCAAAGGGACGTTCACTTGTCATCACCGGCATCTTTTTGATCATTGCACCATCATCGAATGCATTGGGACAACCATGACATGATTATTTTCTATCATTGAGACCATAACTGTACCATAATTTAGCTAATTGTTCTAGACCTTAGATGTCAGAGGAGAACATCATCCAGAAAGTCCTGAAAAGTGGAAGAAGATAAGTTATACTCTAGCTGACTAACAGCCCTAAAGTCAAACCACCTGACTTCAAAAAGAAGCGAAGTTTCTTCGGGGCAAGTTACATCTCATTGCTTCTGTAGATATTCCAACCGATTCAGTTAGATCACCAAGAGTCTATGTTAAGTACAAGAAAGACCTTACTGCCCGTAGATTAAGTAAAAGACCTCCAGAAATTCATGATGAATAACTTTGGACAGTGAATGCCATGCCATTGTTCAGATGTTCTCAATGCTACATGCTATGCAAAGTTTCTCTGACTTTGAGATGGTTGTTCTGTTTAAATAGCTCTGTAACGAAAATGGCACAATCTAATTCCTTCCTCTGCTTCTGAAATGGCCTAACACACATCTACTGTGCCACAGAACCGGTTGCTGCTGAGACAGTAGATTTGTTATAAAGACAATCCTGGAGTCAGAAGATTAAACCTGGGGAAGCAGAACTCATTTGGGTGGAAATCTGTGTTTGGGCATTTCCAGTCTCATTTTTCTGACTCATTTTCTCACCTAGCTAGGAATTTTTGTTGCTCTTCATTTTGCTTTGTTCAAAGAAAAGAGCCTTTTCTTTCTTGGAGTTAACAGATTCTTGGATTAGGATAATTCCTGGTTATTGAACAGTGGTCCAGTCTGCCATCTTTAAGAGCCCCAAAGGCTTTTACCTCCAGGAAAGAATGTTCAGCTCTCGTTTGAATTAAAAAGAGATGAGTTGCAATTGCTTGACTAACACTTGCATCTCAAAGTCAGCCATCTTTACTGCTCATGTTCCAATCTAAAAAACTCCTATCATGATGACAGAGATCTTCTCAATGAGACCCAGCCTCTTCTCTGTTTCCCAGCTAATAAACAGATCTTCCACGATCTCTTCCTCCTCTTTTTCTAGCTTCAACTCGGGCCATAGCCCCATGTGGACCACCCTTTCTAAGCTACTTGCAGTCTTCTCTAAATGTCATGCCCTTTCAGATTTCAGCTTGTCCCTTTTTGACATTTGCAGAAATGTCAACCTCTTCCCGCCTTATCAACCTGCACTCCCTCCAAATTTCAGCTCATTTTCTCTTCCGTAAAGAATTCCTGCCCCCTTCTACTACTCTGCTATCCTGCTAGACCCAGTTATTTACCACACAGCCTCCCTAGTCCTGTCCATCACCCAGTATAAGCCTGTCATAGGACTTCCATCACAGTAGAGTGTCTGCCTTTGCGCAGTCTGTTGGCCCCATCCCTCACCAGCTACAGATGGTGAGCTCTTGGTGAACAGAGCCTTCCTTCTTTATGGCATCGTGAAAGCCTAAGACAATGCATGGCACATACACGTAGGTACTTAATAAACTTCTATTAATAAATACCAGCACTAGGCTTTCTTGGCTTTTTTTTAAACTCTTTTCAGCCTGGCAGCCATAGAAGGGCTTAGGTATTAATATCTGTAAGAAAAATGTTGGTAATAAAATAATAATAACATGGATAGACTGACAGGATGAGAAAGAGGAACAGGTACAGATGAAGACCATCAGCCATACTGCTGATAAGGGCAGGAAAGCATTGAATCTTAGCAATCTGTCTGTGTTCCTGTTAAATCATTAATGTTGTTAAATAATTTTCACCCTGTGAATCTAGAAGGTAAGGGTTTCTGAAAAATATATCTTGTTACTAGCTATTACCATCATAAATCAATCCTGCTCCCCGGTTTATGCAGAAAAGACATACTGCTGATCCATCTCCACTTATTTCAAGTGATAATTGCCCATGGTTGCTTTTCAACTTATATTAGATAAACCTATCCAGTAACTTGCTAACTTTAGAAAGTCAGACAAACATAAAGTAACTGGGGACACTGATGCAGATGAGACGCTCGCTGCCTCCATCATCAGCCATTTTACGGTGGGGTCTATTTAGAGAAAATGAGGAACTTCAGTCTCTGGAGGTCTTAAAGAAAAGTGAGTTGAGGTTTTAATTTGTATTAAGTGGTTTGGGCTGGGGGATTTGTCACAGAACCATTCAAAGCCCCTTCCGAATTTTGTGGGATAATTTACATCATACTTTCTAAACACTTTTTGGATCACTATGACCCACTAAAACTAATGAGCATAAAACCTGACCTCCCGCCAACAAGTCAATTCCAACTCATCATGAGTCACTGTAGTGTCCATGACTCTGTAAATCTTTATGGTGGCAGACAGCCTCATCTTTCTCCCGCAGAGTAGCCAGTAGGTTTGAACTGCTGACCTCGTGGTTAGCAACTCAAGGCACAACCAAATATGATATAAAGACCTTTGGACTTCTCTACAGACTCTCAGTAGTTTAAAGCTCCCAGTCTCTTCAGAGAGGAGAAAGATGACGTGTTTTCACTCCCATAAAGAGTGACAGCGTCAGAAACCCACAGGGGCAGTTCTACTCTGCCTTATTGGGTCCCTTATGAGTCAGAATTGACTCAATGGCAGTGATTTGAATTGATAGAGGCTTGAGAGAGTAGGTTTTAAGAGAATAGAAATGTTCTAACGTTGGAGATTCACCACACAAATGTCAACGTGTAAAGAAAATTGTTTTTTTGTTTGTTGTTGCCGCACTACTGGCCAAATAAGCAAACAGCTTTTTATTCCTTCCCCTCCTTGTCATCTATAGTTGAAGGAAATGGGCAGCCCTCCCCCCTCATTGAGCAGGCTGTCCCCATTCTACACGGAGGCCAGATTTCAAGCGCTGTGTGTTCCCCACAACCCAGCAGGTGAACCCCAGACTGAAGCACAGGCAGAGGTACCCAAAGACTTGGCCTCATAGAGCCCACACGTGGCTGTGCAGACAATCCCAGCTGGAAGGAGGCAGGGTGTGAAAAGGGGGTGCTCTGCTGAAGCAGCGGGGTGAAGACTGAGGGGTCAGCTAATCTGGTCATCAAAGAAATCTCAGCAGAGCCCTTCCTCATTAGCAGCTGTTCTTCCATCCAGAGGGAGAACACAGGAAACAAACCCCAGCGCTGGTGCTTATCAGAATTTACTAGGAAATCCAGAGGGAGTGATGGAAGACAGGGATAATTAAAAATGGTGAGCCCACAGGAAGAGTTTGGGGAGAAGTAAAAAAATTCCACGTTCCTTTGCATTTCCCTATTTAAATTCTGCTTCCTTGCCATGCGTGGAGCAGGATCTGCTCCGTTTATTGACTGCTTTTCATTAAGAACTGTTGTTGTGGATCTGAATTATTGGGCATAACCCTAGATAGGCATGAAATGTGGCATTTTCCTAATTCAAATAAATTCGGTCCAAAGTCCCAATTCCTTCTAGTTTTTTCAAGTCTATCTTTATTAGCCTGGTGTGTATGCATCAAAACCATTTCAATGCCTCATATTACAAGGTCCCAGATTATTAGGGAATACAATTCTTACCTTCCCTCAGTCAAGGTTATGGTTGATAATGCTAATTACTCCAACCTGGATGGCCTCTGGAAGATGCAGTTCTCAGACTCTTGTGCCACCTAAAGTCATTGGACTCTGGGCTAGAGGCCAGGTTCCTGGGTCCTTCCCATCCTGAGACAGCTAACATTTAGTGGAAGGAACAAGATAGCAAATCAGATAAGTAAATTACATGACATATTGAACTGCGATAAATGTGCAGAGAATGCAGAAAAGAGGGGGTTGCTTCTCAAATGGGGCAACCAGGAGGGGTGGTTGCCGAGGGAACCATTGAGTGATGAGCTCTTGGCTCTCTTGAGGGGAGCACAGGTAATGAAATCCTGTGCCTGGGGCGTAGCCGACGTGTGTACAGAGCCTCCAGAAAGCCGAGTGACCCCAGCGAAGTGACCACCAGGGTAGGAAGTGAAAATAAAGCCAGAGAGGATGTGAGGGGCAGATATTGTGGAGCAGCGCCAGGATCTTCACTTTTGCTTTGTCTGAAATGGGGCTTGGAGAGTTTGGCGCAAAGGAATAAATAATAAACTCACTTGAGCTACTGCACTGAGAATAGCCCAATGGGGAGCACAGATGAAAGCCAAGAGAGTAGTTCTGAGATCATTGGGCCATCCGGGCCGAAGCTGATGGCGACTTAGCCTGGAGGTAGAAGAGACGTTGATAACCCGTCAGATTCTGCCTATAATGTCAAGATAGAACAGGTGAGAGTCCCCACCAAATTGGGTTAGGAGCTGGGGAGAGAATGACAAGTCAAAGATGACTCAAGGTAAAAAAAAAAAAAGAAAAAAAAAGATGACTCAAGGTTTGGGGACAGATGCCCAGGAACCTGAAGCTTCACTTTCTGAGATGGGGAAGACAGGAGCAGGCAGGTGTGGCACAAATGAATGGAGATGTTGAAAGTCATTTGGTTCTACGCGGCCGCAGTTCAGTGGAACCATCCCAGGTGGAGATGAAAACATGTGATTTGTCCGGGTGTGCATGGTGTACAGGGCCATGGGAATGAAGAAGTCCCCAGAGTGGGTGCATGCAGAAAGGAAAGGAGAGGACCAGAGAAGACCGAGGACAGGCATGGCAGTACTAGCATCCTACTTCGGGAAGATGGGAGCATCGAGCAGAGATGAAGCGAAGCTGCCTGGCCTTGGGTGAGCTAGCAGTATTCTTCCTAGAAGAGGAGCCTATTATTCCCCAGATGAACTGCTCAGTTGTCAAATGCCATTGGCAGGTCAAGTAGGGCACAACGTGGGGACTTTCCCTGGGGGGCCTTGCAAGTCTTTTCTCCTTATCCTCAACTGGATCGATTTATCTCCGGTTCTTCCCTGAGCCTATCAAAGACACTTGCCTTTCTTCTCTTCCCCTTCAGGGCATTAGGGAGCTCAGGGTTTTCACAAATCCCCTCAAGAGAGCTGACTTCAGGCAACTTTTCCTTTTGATAATATTGTGACCAGCAGTGCAAGGGGCCCCAGCTCCTACCCGCTGAGAAAAGACAGGCCAAAGGGCCCTTTTTGAAATGAGGAAAGGGGAATGAAATCTAAATTAACAATTCAGTAGAACAATCTTGATAGTTACCTTTTACGTTTAGGCAAATGACCTAGTAGCAAGCACTAAATAAAGATAGGCAGCTATCAGGAGTGTGGAGAGAACCCTGCACTTCAGAGAAAGGAACAGTAGTAGGCTCTGTGATTGTAAAGCCATCTCAATGAGGTGGCTCTAGGGATTAGATTGCAAGAGTACCTACCTAAGCCCAGCAGTTATCAACCAGGTTTAGCTAAACGGGTGTGAGTGTTGGACTTATAGATCAGATATCTACCCTTGCTAGACTCTCATTGGTCACAGACACACTTGGGCTTGGCAAACCAACAGGCAGGCGTTGCCTACTATGACCCATTTTACCACATTAGTTAAACCCAGGGGTGAGCAAATGACAGCCCGTGGTCCAAATCGAGCCCACCATCTGTTTTTGTCAATAAAACTGTATTGGCAGACAGCCATGTCCACTCATCTGGTTTTGTGCTGCAGCCGAGAAGTTTCAGCAGAGGCCCTCTGGCCTGCGAGGCTGGAAATATTGAGTCTTTAGCCCTTTGTTGAAAAGTCCTCCCCTGCCCCATTTAGACTTTAAAATATGCTCTTAGAAACATTACCCATGAGCACTTCATTCCAACTCCATGGGTTTCCAGAGCACTTGGCTCAGTTTAGATTGCCCTCCTTCTCCCAAGCAAATATCACCTCCCCTCACAGCTTTGTTTTGGGATGGTCGTCCTCCAAGAACCATCCAGCATGAGCAGCAACAGCTTCGCCTGGGAACTTAGGACGTATGCATATCTTCAGGTCCCTTCCTATATCTGAAGTTAGCTTGTTGTTGACAATGAGGCAGCCTCCACCTCATGAACAACCGAGCCAGATCCACAGTGTTAATTGAGTCATTTTAGTCTGCAGACCTCCAGGCATTTCTTCTTAGACCCACCTAATCTCGACCTCACACTCAATTCTGCCCAGTGTCTGAACACCAGACAAACCTTCACCGAAAGAAAGGAGCTATTGGGATTGGTGCATATTGGCTTTAGATTGAACATGGATCTCCCTCGGGAAAAACAAGAGTTCGACTACGGAACCTCTACTTTACTTCACATCTACCAACCCCCAAATCCAAGGGATGGCACCAGGTCATCTGTATTTTAACAGACAAGCCAGAGAACTCCAATGCTTGCTAAAGTTTGAGAACATCGGCATGGATATGAAAAGTGGATAACCTGAAATGGGACACACACTCCTTCTGATGGTAATTCTCCATGCACAGATGAGTTCTTAAGACTCTAAAATAAAAAAAAAAAAAAACAGATAAATGAATCACTAAAATCAGGGCATTAAAAGCAGTCTTTAAAGTGCTACTTCTTAGGGCTGAGCCCCAGTGGTGTCAGTAGTTGAGTGCGGGACTGCAGCCCGGGGGCTTGGCGGTTCAAATCCGGTGGCGGCTCTAAGGAGCGGCATTGGGTAGCGCCCATGACCACCAGAGGCAGTGATGCCCACCCCCACCCCACCCCCCAAAAGTGGTACTTCTTTGTGCATGATAGTAGGATAGTCTGCTTTCTAGAATAATGGATTAGCACTCATTGCCATCAAAGAGGTTCTTGGGGGTCAAATTCAGAAGAAGTAGCCGTTTCACACAATGACAGCCAGGTAGAAGGAGGACAAACACTGGAAGGTCCTGAAGTGCTCTTTGTTGACCTGTGAGCTGTGCCTGTCTCCTGCTTCCTCTTTCTCAGGCTGCCTAATGTGATTAACTGCTGGAGTAAAATGAGAGGTCTTTATGGATTTATAATAGAGAAAAGAAGAAGAGCTTTCTTTCCACTCCTATCTAAGGATATGCTAGAACATGAGAACAAAACCTTAAATTATTACTTTCCCCTTACAGGATTCATGCAGGTGCTGTAGTATTGTTATTGCTGTTTTCCTTTGCTTAACAATCTAATCCCTCCCAGGAGCTGCGTCCCTCCAAGTGTCTAGGGGAAAGGCTATCTCTGATAATGAACAGATGTGCTATAGATGTACAGTAGTGAGAAATCTGATACCAGAAAACAGTGGCAGGGGAGGGGCAGTACTGGGCTTTTTAATGAGGAAAAGATGCCAGAGAACAAGCCTAGGCTCCTTTCCAAGTGTTTGAGATGCAAGCCACCACCGAGTCACCACTTGAGTTGAGACAACTCCATGCACAGTCGAATTGTACCGCTACAATCCATTGAGTCTTCAATGCGGATTTTCAGTCTGCACGTGAACAGCTGCAAGCCGTTCAGCATGATAGCAACGCAGAAGCCACCAGTAAGAGATCCACGAGGAGTGTGCTGCTCAGGAATGGAATCCAGCTCTCCCACACATGAAGGAGTAAATTGTACTCCCGAACCACCCTGGCCCCTAAATAGGAGATAAATCCGAGGGCTTAAAAAGAAAGTAAATGTTTAGAAAATGATGATGGCAACGTATGTACAAATATGCTTGATACAATCATTGTGTGGATTGTTTTAAGACTGTTAGATTAAAAAGAAAGGTTAAAAAGATTAAAAAGAAAGAAAGAAAACTAAATATGAGATAAAGATATATTGTATTTCAAGCACCAGAAGTAGGCTTGAAATGCTAAAGACAGGAGAGGGGTAGAGTGGCCACACCTACTGGTTTATCCAGGACTAAGTCATTATCTAGGAATAATTATGAATGGTGCCTCTGTAGTTGCCCTGGGTGCCTAATAAAGTACTAAACTATGGTCATCATAGAAGCATCTCAATCATGCGCCAAGAGTGAAGACTCTGAAGTTCATAACAATGTCAAAAGTCCAAGCCCACTGCCATCAAGTTGATCCTAATTCACAGCGAACTGATACAGGATTTCCAAGACTGTGCATCTTGACCCAAGCAGATAATCTCATTTCTCTCTCAAGGAGTTTCTAGAAGATTTGAACTGCTGACATTGCACCATCAACTCTCTGTTTAAAAGCCAGCTTGACTACTCACTGGTTTGGTGCAAGTCCATCTCTCTACCTGTTTGTTTTTTGGTTTGTTTGGTTTTCATTTTTGACTATCAAATAGAAATAAATATATCTGTTTGAAGGTTGTGGAGCAGGTTAGGTTTATGCAACCCATGAGGATTAGTGCCCCACAGTTGTGCTCAGCAACTGTGACTTCCACTTAAGAAATTCAAGTTCTATAGACTTAACTAACTACATTCACTACAGTCCAGAAGTTTATATGCAGCCATAAATAATATTTGTGTGTATGAGAATGTGTGTTTTCCTTTTGATTTATAAAATGTTACACTTGCCGTTTCCTCTTCAAAAGTTATGTGAGAGAGACAGAGCAAAAATTATGTGTTTCAAAGATGGACATGTTTGTTCCCCAAAGCAAATCTATGTTCACTAACATGAACCAGCGGCACAAGTCTTTTAGATGCTTCCGCAAAGGGAAGCCTATGAAGTAGACATAACAATTTGTGGTGTTGGGCTTTGAAGAAATTGTATCTGCCCCCTTTCTGGGTAGACACTATTTAAATTGACTACCAGTTGGACCCCAGAGTTCAGTAGATGAAAAGCAAAATATAATTTGTGCTTATGAAGTTGTTGGGGGCTGTGGTAGTTAGATTCTTTTACATAAGTTTGAATTTTTATGAAAATGTAGGGTGGATTCAATCAGGTCACAACCTAATGATGACTCCTTGGGTGGGTAGTCTTTTAATAAAAAGAAACAGAAACCTCCCTCTGTCTTTCTCTGGAACTTCATCTTTCAGCCTGCTGGGATTCTGCCTTCAGGGGAGCCCCAGGTGGGCAATCCAACACTGAGGGTTGTGGGAGTCCTGCCATGTACTCACCAAGCAGGATCCCTGCAACTCTGCACCCAATGGCCTATGAGCTTTCTTTCTTTCTTTTTGCAAGTTCCCTGAAAAACCCTAGTGTTTTTATTAATATTGGTGACAAATACATTTTTGGTCCCAGAGTCATGAGGGGGGAAAAAAGGCGGTGTTTCCTGGTCATCTTGGAATGTTTGTGCACCGGCAGCTCCATGACCTGTAGGCTTACTTGCAATTTCTGTAATTGACTAATGGTCCCCGACTTCCAGAAGAGGAAGTTCAGCATTTTTTTCTGCTGCATCCCACCAGTCAGGAAGCAGCAAGGGCAGGAGAGAGATCTGCTTCTCCAACAACAGCCAAAGGTGTGAGGAGAGAGATGTCTTTTCCCTGGGGTGATAAATGTAGTTCATCTGATAAGTGGGATAAGAAATTCTGACTGTCTTTGTGCATCAAGGTCCACAGATCAAATACAGCAGCCCGAGGGCTAGGCATATACCAACAAACAAGTTTAGGTGATTGAATATGCAACCTCGTACAATATGCTCCTTTCCCCAGGCTGTGTCACCAAATGGAGAGGGCAAGACCTTCTCTGGGATGTCCACAGAGTTCAGCTACTGCACCAGCCTCTTTAGACTGTCCATGCGCTCCTGCAACCGGAGGTGTTGTACAGCATTCTCATCCCTCAATGCACTGCTCTTGGCACCAAAGAAAATTGTAACTCTGCCACAGGGCTATTCACACTGTTATCCTTCCTGCTGACTCTCAGAAGAAGAATGTTGGCCCATCTGATATTGTAACCTGAAAATCCACGATTCAGAAATCATACATTCTGGCCCACAGCAGGGAGCTCACCGACTCAGTGCCATGACTGGGGCACGAGCAGAGGGCACTGGGTCTTTCTTCCTGCTGCCCCATTCAGCATTCTGCACCACCAGCCTGCAGTTATGTGAGTTTGAAGA
>PVJH01004745.1:92069-121555 GCA_004026705.1 Nesogale talazaci | reverse complement strand
ATTTCACTGGTGAAACAATCCAGCTGGGCAGCTGCAACACGGTGTCTGAGCCTCCTCAGGAGTTACATGGGGACCCAGCTGTGGCCAAGAGCAGTGCCAAGCTCTTACCTGCAGAATGACCAGCTCTTCAGTGGTGAGGACCTGTGGGGTCAGAGGAAGAAAGAACCCCTGAGTTCTTTTGGTCCAAGGCACCTGCTGGCCCCTCCCTGCCCTCTGCCCCCTATGTCCCAGGTACTCACTCGTGGATGGGCAGGTGTGGGGGAATTTAGGATCTGCAGCATTTCGTCAATCATGGCGCAGTAAGTCATAGGCGGGTGTGTTGTCAGAGGCGCCTCCTGGGTCTGAGGGACTTGAAGGCCAAGACCAAGTGAGAGCAGAAGAAAGTGCAGGCTGGGGAGGCTGCTGGAGGCGGGGCTGGCCGCGTGCATTCTGAATCGTCCTGGTCCTCTGTGGGACTCCTGCATGCTGGAGACAGTCCCTGTTTTATAAGTGCTTAGCCAGACACATGAGGTGGGGTATGTGGATTTGGTGGTAGTGAGGAGACCTGCACCCAAATTATCTCATCTCATATAGAACCTCTAGCACAAACCACAGACTTGTTCATCAATTTCTCAAACTTGAGTTGTGTGAATTTTGGAAAAAAAATTACTCAAAAGCCTCTCTCCATGTTGCTCAGGCAGATAAGAGATGTGCTAGCCACCAGGGCCTGAGCAGGAAGCGAGCAGACTCCTGGCAAATGACCTCTGAGCACACCTGACCCCGCCTTGCCCCTGCCCAGTCTGGTCCTGGCTTTGTTATCTCTTGGACAGCCCTGGCCCTCAGCTCCCTGCTGGGCCTGGTCCTGCCACATGGGCCCCACCCAGGAGAGACAAGGGTCTGTCTGGCAGGAGCATGATCGAGTGATAGCTGGGAAACACACCCTTCCCTTCCTTCCATGGGGAATATTTGGAGGTAAGCTGCCCACAGTCCAGTCCTGGCTTCAGGCAGTTTCCCTCCATGACCTTTCTTCCTGGTGGGTGTCCGATGGAGCACTGCAGTCAGGGGCCCATTCTTCCTTTTGATTTTTTTTCTTTTTTAATATTAATGGTCGGCTGTATTTTACAACGAAATTTTAAGCACACCAAATAATAATATTTAAACAAGGCTGTAGGTATCAAATGATGACATTTTTTCACAACTGAATTAAACTTTATGGACAAATATAGTAACCCTCCCGCTGACTTTAAATTTTTTTAATTAAATCATTTTATTGGGTGCTTATATAACTCATTACTATTCACACATACATCCATTGTGTTAAACACTTTTGTACATCTGTTTCCCTCATCCTTCTCAAAACACTTGCTTTCTATTTGAGCCTCTGGTGTCCATTCCTCATTTCCCCCCTCCATCCCTGCTTCTTCCTCTTCCATGAACCGCTAATAATTTATTAATTATTATTTTGTCATATCTTCCCCCCTCTGATGTCTCCCTTCACCCACTTCTCCGCTGTCTGTCCCCCGGGAGGAGGTTATATGTACATCCTTGTGATCTATTCTCCTTTTCTACCCCACCTTCCTTCTCCCCTCCCAGTATTGTCACTCTCACCACTGGTGCTGAAGGTTAATCTGTGCTTGATTCTTTGTGTTTCCAGTTCCTATCTGTATCATTGTACATCCTCTGGTCTAGCCAGATTTGAAAGGTAGAATTTGGATCAAGATAGTGGGGGGAGGAAGCATGTAAGAACTAGAGGGAAGTTGTATGTTTCATCATTGCTACACTGCACCCCGATTGCCTCATCTCCTCCCCATGACCCTTCTGTGATGGAATGTCCAATTGCCCACAGATGGGCTTTGGATCCTCACTCTGCACTCCCCCTCATTCACAATATGATTTTTTGTTCTTTGATGCCTGATAGCTGATCTCCTCCACATTTCTTGATCACACAGGTCATATACTTCCTCCATGTGGGCTTTGTTGCATCTCAGCTAGATGGCTGCTTGTTTATCTTCAAGTCTTTAAGACCCCAGAAGCTGTATCTTTTCATAGCCAGACACCATCACCTTTCTTCAACACATTTGCTTATGCACCCTTTTTGTCTTCAGAGATTGTGTCAGGAAGGTGAGCATCATGGATGGAATGTCAGTTTAGTAGAACAAAGTGTTCTTGCATTGAAGGAGTACTTGAGTGGAAGTCCAATGTTCATCTCCTACCTTAATACTAAACCTATAAATAGAAATAAAAAATTTTAAAACTTTTTCATAAATAGAAAAATACTTTGTGACTTTCTATGAAGCTTCGAATTGTCGGGCTCTTGAATTTATCATGCTCAAGAATTTGATTGCTTTCAAGGTAAATCACACAAGAATAAAATCAATCCTTTAACCCAGTAAACTTAGCTTCTTAGACCTTAAGTTGCAAAAAAAACAAAACAAAAGAAAACAAAGCAAAAAACCCTTAAGTTGCAATTACTCAAGAACCTTGATTATGAAAACAATAATTTTAACAAGCAGTTTAATATTCCTTGCCTTTCTTATATATTTATATTACTATAGCCATTTTTAATGAAACTATTTAGCCTTTGATTCAAATGCACTTAAAATTTTTTCTATACTTTGTCACATAAATTTAACCTTTTATTCAACTTTTCTCTACCTGCAAATTACTTTGGACCCTCAAGTTTAGTTTTTATTATCTTTATATTCTGTCATGATCAGACATATCGTTTTAAGACAAAACTACATTTTGCTTTATCTAAAAAGATGGATCTTCTTGTTTGTGTTTATTTTTAACTTTTCCTTTGACTATCTGCAACTTACTTAAACCTTCTAAACCTCCTATATCCATTTAACTTTTTTATTTTTCTCATCTTGTTTTTATGATTTTTCTTTGGCTATATTACAAATTATTCTTGCTCAGTTCCTAAAACCATCGGAAATACAGTCTAAAGTGATGTCTGGGTTGAGAACTGTTGTCCTATGGGGTCGTTATGAATCAGAATTGACTTCATGGTGGTATGTTTGATTTTGAAATATGATTTTGCTATGATTAGCTTTAAGAAAATATCCAAGGAACATTGTTAATTAAAAACAAAGAAAGAGTGGACTTCCGGGAAGATGGCGACTGAGTGACATCTACCAGAGGGACTCAGCAAAGACCAGTCCAGGAGAATAACAGAGAGAAATTCAGCACTGCCTGATCACAGGAGAAGCATCATGAAAATAAGTAGGCACAGATCCTCAGGGTTCTGAGGGGCTGGGGGCTTTGGGTTTTCCACAGTGAAGTCTGGGTAGGGTTTGACCCTAACCCAGCCACTGTCTGCCACTGTCTCCGCCCTTGCTGCTGCTGGGACGATTGATGCTGACACAGGGGCTTTATCTCCGTAGAGCCACAGATGGCTGTCAGCAAGGGGCAGAGATTAACCCTTGCAGCCCCATGCTCAGGGATCCAGGCTCAGTTCTGAGTTACTTTGGGTTCCCTCACTTCTCTCTTTCCCCCTGCCCCGACCTTCGGCGATTTTGGCAGGCTTGGTTCCTTGATGTTCTTTCCTCGTGGTCTTTTTCAGTTTGGTTCACACACCATCGTGTACCTCCAGACCACTCCCCTTAGCCTTGGGCAATTGTGCCTGCTACATACAGCTAGGAGAGCCTGACCCTGTGCAGTGTAGCGCGAGGCTGGAGGAATCCACTCACCCTGGGTATTTTCTGCCCAATTTCTTACAGGGGAACTCCAGCCTCTGTGGGTGGGAGAGCTCTTATATGTCCACTGTTTTCAACTGAAGGAAGGAACTTCTTCCCACCTGCCTTGCTGCCTTGCATGACCCAGGGCAGTTCTCTTGGTGCTGGCAGGAGTACTCCGCTGCTGCAGGAACCACTGCCCAGTCTCTGGGGCAAACTATCTGATCCAGGCAGTTCCACTTACCATTCACAATGCTCTACTCAGGAACTAGTAGCCCACCAGCCTTCTGTGGCACTCCCCTTGCAGTCAGGCACCCGCTGCACACCCACAGTGTTGTCCCAGGCTGCCGTGGGCTGCACCATTGTGGCTCCTTGTAAAATAGTGCAGTGCAGCACCATCCTTGTGGGTCCACAACAATCCAACTAGTGGTCCCTAAGAGGACCATCCAACTTGCCCTCCAAAGAGGGGAATACTGGTTCACTAGGGAAAGAGTGAAGCCACAAGAGGATAAAGTGGTAGGCTAATTTCATAGTGAAATTAGTCACAGGAAGTTAGAAGACACTTGCGCACAAGCCTCTCAGAGAGAGCCAGTGCTCTTTGAGTCCCTGGAAAATGGCACTTGGTTCCTCGAAAACAACACAATGCAAACAGCAATCAGCCCCAACAAACTCAATGAAAAAGCAGGAGAAACAAAAGGCAATGGCAGAAGACATCCTGAACCTAATGACGTGCATAGAAGAAGTAGCCATTGATATGCCAAAGAAGGGAATTTTCAGAATGCTACTTGGAGTCATACAGGATATGAGGGAAACAATACAGAAAATGGATGAACTAATGGATGAGATAAAGACCACACATCAAAGGGAAATACAAGAATTTAGGCACGAGATAACAAAAACCAACAGCAGACTCATGGTCTTGGCAAACTGACTGGAGGAAGCTGAAAACTGCATCAGTGACCAAGAGGATATCCAAGTGGACTTTAACAAATGTGAACAAAAATCTAATAAGATCATCAGAGAAACTGAAGAAAATGTAAGAGCTATGTCTGATGCTATGAAGAGGAACAACATCAGAATTATTGGTCTACCAGAGGAAGACACAACAAAAAGTCATCTTCAACAACAGTCAGAGAATTCTTGGAGGAAAACTTTCCCAGCTTAATGAATGAAAACCAGGCAACCATTCAGGAGGCTGAAAGAACACCAGCTAGACTGAATCCCAAAAAGAAGTCACCAATACACATAATAGTCAAACAATCCAACTTTGGGGAAAAGGAGAAAATCATGAGAGCAGTTAGGGAAAAACAAGCAATACATATAAAGGTTCCCAAAGAAGAATATGCTCAACTTTTCAGTGGACACTATGTAGAAGAGGAGCTCATGGAGCAATATATTTTAAAAAATTGAAGGAAAATAATACAAACCCAAGAATAGTCTACCCAGCCAAATTATCTATCAAGATAGATGGATAAATAAGAGTTTTCCCAGACAAAGAAAACTCAAAGGATACATTAGAAGAAACCCAGTCCTACCAAAGATTCTTGCTGACCCAGTATGGGCAGAAGAACAGCACTCATCAAGCATAAAAAAGAGAACATCACATAGAACAACCTCACCCAGAGGGCAACAAAGAGAAAACATCCCCGAAAATAGGAATGGTTTAAGGATGGAAAGAAGTCAAGAATGATCAACTCTCACACACACACATGCACAACACACTGAAAAGAAAGGGAGATAGGGAAACATCCAACACAAAATGTATAAGATGACACCACATATTCCACAGTTGGCGATAACAACCTTAAATATCAATAGATTGAACTCAGGAATTAAAAGACAGAGGCTAGCATACTGGCTTGGAAAACACAACCCATCAATGTGCTGCCTACAGGAGACACATCTCAAGAGTACAGACAAAAATAGGCTAAGAATAAAAGTCTGGAGAAAGGCATACCAAGCAAACGACAAAACAAAAAAGCAGGGGTAGTAATCCTAATCTCAGATAAAATTGACCTCAAACTGCAAACCATAAAAAGAGATAAAGAGGGACACTATAGAATGCTCAAGGATATGATAGACAATGAACCAATGAGCATTTTAAGCATATAGTCCCCTAATGAGAGACCTGCTGAATACGTAAACCAAACACTCCAAAAGATGAAAAAAGAAATCACAGTCGCAACAATTATAGTGGGTGACTTCAATACAGCATTCTCTGAGAAAAACAGATCACAGGGAAAGAAACTCAACTGGGATGTTAGAGATCTAAACATTACAATTAGACAATTTGACTTGATAGATATCCACAGAGCTTTTTATCCAAAAACAAAAAGAATTCATTATTTTCAAGCCCACATGGCACATATGTAAAGATAGACCTCATGCTGGGGCATAGGGTGAATCTACCAAAATTTAAGCACATTGATATCATACAGACCTTTCTCTCAGACCTCTGTGCCATAAGGCTGGAAATCAACAAAAGGAAGATGAAGAGAACAAGAGCAAATAGCTGGAGGATGAATAACTCTCTATTGCAAAAGGAGTGCATACTGGCCCAGATCTGAGATGAAATTAGGAAATTTCTAGAAACCAATGAGAATGAAAACACAACATACAAAACTGATAGTACACAGCAAAGGCAGTTATCAGAGGAAGTTTCATAGCAGTACAGGCACACCTGAAAAAGGAAGAGTGTCTCATAATTGATATGCTGGCACAAAATTTATAGCTAGAGCAGAGTCAGCCGGACAATTCCAGCAATAGCAAAAGAAAAGAAATAATAAAAATCAGGACTGAGATTCAGGAGAGGGAAAATAAGAAAGTAATGGAAAAATTAATGCTGCTAAAAGTTGGTTCTTTGAAAGGATTAACAGGGTTGAGCCCCGGTGGCATAGCGATTGAGTTCAGGACTACGGCCCACAGGTTTGGTGGTTCAAACACAGCAGCAGCTCTCCAGGAGCAAGGCTGGGTCTCCCATTGCCACCAGAGGGCAGTGATGCCCCCCTCCCCAAGAAAGGATTAACAAAATTGACAAACCATTGGCAGAGTTAACCAAAGAAAGGAGGGAACAAATTTCAATAGCAAAGTGGGGTGAAAGAGAAAACATTACAAGTGACCTTAATGGAATCATAAAGTTAATTACACAGTACTACAAAGGCTAGTACACCAATGAATTCAACAACTTGGAAGACATGGACAAATTTTTGCGAAAACCATCCCTCCCTAGACTATCCCCAGTGAATGTCAAGAATCTCAACAGACCCATAGCAATAGGAGAAATAGACAAAGTTATCAAAGGTTTACCAACAAAATAGTCTCCTGAACCAGATGGCTTTACAGGAGAATCCTACCAAGCATTCATGGAAAAATAGATTCCAATCCTACACAAACTCTTCCAAAACATAGAAAAAGATGGCAAACTCCCAAACTCCTTCTACAAAGCTAGTATAATACTGGTATCAAAAACTGGGCAAGGATCCCACAATAATTGGGAACACAGACCAATATCCCTAATGAATATTGATGCAAAAATCCTTAATAAAATACTGGCCAATAGAATGCAAAAGTATATAAAACAAATAATTCACCATGACCAAGTGGGGTTCACACCCGGGATGCAGGGATGGTTCAACATACGAAAGACCATTAGTGTCATTCACCACATTGACATGAACAACTATAAGAACCACACGATAATATCAATAGATGAAGAAAAAGCATTTGACAACTTCCAACAACAATTCTTGTTTAGGACACTTGAGAAGATAGGAATGGAAGGAAAATTCCTCAAGGCAATGCAAGCTATATATGAAAAACCAACAGCCAACATGGTGGTCAATAGAGAAAAGACGAACACAATCTTACTGAAAAAAGGAACCCGACAAGGATGTCCCTTGTCCCTACTCTTATTTGATATCATACTGGAGGTTTCAGCTAACAGCATAAGGCAAAGAAAAGACATCAAAGGTATTTACCTGGGGAAGGAAGAGGTGAAACTATCACTTGCAGATGATATGATTCTATATATGAAAAATCCCAAAAGCTCCACAAGGGGAATACTGAAAGCAATAGAGGAATATGGTAGAGTGACAGAATAGAAGCAACAATCAGAAGTGTTTTGGACTGCTATTCACATTGGATAAGACCACAGAAGAAGAGATAAAAAAGTGGTACCCTTACAATCACCAAGCACAAATTGAAATATCTAGGAATACACCTGACTAAAAGAATGAAGGACCCATATGAAAAAAATCACAGAACACTTCTACAAGAAACCAAGAATGACTTCAATAAATGGAAGAATATCCCATGCTCATGGATTGATAGCAAAGGTGTCAGTTCTACCCAGGGCACTGTATAAATTTAATTCAATTCTAATACAATTACCCTCATCTTTTCTCAAAGTGGAAAAAATGATTACTAACTTCATATGGAGAGGGAAGAAGCCCAGAATTAGTGGAGAACTTCTCAGGAAGAAGGACACACTGAGAGGGCTTGCTTTACCTGACTTTAGCACGTATTATACAGCCACAGTGGTCAAAACAACATGGTATTGGCATAATGCTAGATACTCAGACCAATGGAAAAGAACTGAAAGCCCAGAAATAAAATCATTAGCGTACAGACAACTGATCTTTGATAAGGGCTCCAAAAATATCAAATGGGAAGCAGATGTCCTCTTCAATAAGTGGTGCTGGAAAAAATAGATATCTAACTGTAGAAAAAATGAAGTAAGACCCATACATCACTCCATGCACCAAAATGAACTCAAGGTGGATCACAGATCTTGAAATAAAACCCCAGATTAGTAGTGCCATCTGTGAGGAAATTGGGACTAACCTGAGAACTTTGGCTTAGGGATTACATAGACTATCAGAAATAGGGAATGACACAAACACAGAGAAGGCACAAATTGATAAGCAGGATATACTGAAGGTAAAACACCTGTGTACATCGAAAGAATTCACCAAGAGAATAATAAGAGAGCCCATGGGCTGGGAAAACATCTTTAGCAATGACAAATCAGATAAAGGCCTTATTACTAAAATCTACAATACCCTGATAGTTTCCAAAAAGAACAAAACTAACTGCTCTCTGAGTAGGTGGGCAAAAGACCGAAACAGAAGTTTCACAGAGACAGAAATCCAAGTGGCCAATAAATGTCTGAGAAAATCTTCCTGATCATTAGCCATAAGAGAAATGCAAATCAAAGGAACAATTAGATACCACCTAACACCCTCAAGGATAGCCCAGTTTAAAAAAACAAAACAGAAAACAACAGATGTTGGAGGGGTGATGGGGAGATAGGAACTCTTATCCACCGCTGGTGGACCTGTAGGTATGTACAGCCACTACAGAAATTGATATGGTAATATCTAAAACAGATGGAAATTGAGCTACCACATGACCCAGCAATTCCCCTACAGGGTATATACCCAGAAGAGGCAATAAATAAACCATGACCAGATATCTGTTTCAATGTTCATCACAGCACAGTTCACAATTGCAAGGAGTTGGAAACAACACAAATTTCCATCAACTGGCAAATGAATTGAAAAGCTGTGGTACATGCATACAATGGAGTACTATGCATCGCTGAGAAGCAGTGTTGAACTCGTGTTGAACAATGTTGGAACATCGCTGCATGGGAAGAACTGGAGGAAATTATGCTAAGTGAAGTAAGCCAAGAGCAAAAGAATATGTACAGCATGAGTCTGCTAAGGTAAGCATAAACACATGCAAAAGGGACATAGGGAAAAAGCTACTGTACACAGAAATTCCTGGGGAGGGGGGAGGCCCTGGTAGTATGACAGAGGTCAGACCAAATCCAGGGTTACATATGGTAGCCAAATATGATGGGGGTTGGGAGAGATGCCAATGTGTAGAGAGGGAATGAGGTACTATCCCACCCAAGGGGAGCATATTGTTTATATCTCCACAGGTAAGGAAGGACCAAACTGAAACCCGATGTTCCAGGATGTGAATGCAGAGTCACAGCATTGAGCGGGGATCCAGTGGAGAGGTCTGAGGGTCCAACCCCAATTCCAACTTCCTGGACAGCCGCCTCTCCCCCCGGAGAATTTGCTTTGGAGGATAGTACTGAAGCTGCAGTTTGGAGAGTGGGGCATGACTGTCCAGAGAACCAATGAAGGGGGTGGAGGAGAGAATGGAGTGCATCCTGGCCCACCAAGTCTTGAGGACAATATTCCCACTCAGAACAGCCAATGCACAGAGTGGACCATATGGCCAGCCCCAGTATGAAACATGGCATCCCTCGCTGATCCAAGACCCTATGGAGACAACAATGGAGAAGCAGGGTCAGGATTGTGCACTGTCTGACCCAACCACACCATGGGAAAACACTAAAGAGTGAGCAACAGAGCATGGAATTCCCATGGGAGTGCCAGAGATATACTTTGGGTCCAAGGTATGGCACCTCATCAGACTCAACTGGGAGACACTCCTGGAGGTAAACAAACAGACCTTGAACTATTTACAGGTTTTTTAATTTTTTTTAAATTATTTTAAACATATATAGATATATCTTATGGACATTGGGTTTTTTGTTGTTATTGTTGTTATTCTGGCTTTATTTTCTTTGGTTGCTTCATCTTAAGATGGCTTGGGGTTATTTTGTACATATTGTTATTTCTGCAGGTCTATCTAGATAAGATAGGCTGGCTGAACAGTCTGGAGAAGAAAACAATGAGACTGATGGTTCTGGAGGTGGGGTGAGGGGAGAGGAGGCATGAGAGATGGGGAGGAGGGAGAAAGGAGGTGGTGTTGATCAACTCAGGCATAACAGAACTAGTGATTCAAAATCAGAGACAAGCTGGGTGTGAGTCTTGATAGGGATTGATCAAGGGTAACGTAACAGAGAGAAAATACTAAAACCCAAATGGAGGTTGAGCATGATCGTGGGACAAGAGGAAAGCAAAAGGAAATAGAGGAAAGAACTAGGAGGTAAAGGGCATTTATAGATGTCTAAATACAGGCATGTACAGAGGTGAATACATTTATTTATAATGATGGGGAAATAGATCTATGTGTATATACTTATAGGATTAATATTAAGACAGCAGATGGGCATTGGATCTCCACTCAAGTACTTCCTCAATGCAAGAACACTTGTTCTACTACATTGGCATTCCTTGATGCTCACCTTCCCAACATGATCACTGAAGACAAATGTGTTCATAAGCAAAAGTGGTGAAGAAAGCTGATGGTTCTGGCGATCAAAAGATAGAGCATCTGGGGTTTTAAAGGCTTAAAAATAAATAAGCGGCCATCTAGTTCAGAAGCAACAAAGCCCACATGGAAGAAGCCCACCAGCATGTGTGACCACAGGTGTCGAAGGGATCCAGAATCAGACATCAAAGAACTAAAAATTCTATCATTATAAATGAGGGGAAGTACAGATTGGGGGCCCAAAGCCCAACAGTAGATGAAGTGATATCCTCTTACAAAGGGCTTGCAGGAAGATGAGACAGTCAAGGTACAGTGCAGTAACAATGAAATATGCAACTTTTCTCTAGTTCTCAAATGCTTCCTCCCACCCATTTTCTTGATCCCAATTCTACCTGACAAATCCAGCTAGACCAGGGTCTGTACACTGGCATCAGAAACAAGGGGGATTCAGGACAGATGACCCTTTCAGGACCAGTGGTGAGACTAGTGATATGGGGAGGGTGGAGGGAAGGTAGAGTAGAAAGGGGGAACTGATTGCAGGGATGTACATATAACTTCCTCCCTGGGGTATGGACAACAGGCAAGTGAATGAAGGGACACATTGGACAGTGTATGACATGAAAAAATAATTATTGAGGGTTCATGAGGGAGGAGGAGTGGGGAGGGAGGGAAAATATGGGGAGCTGGTACCAGAGGGCCTAAGTTGAAGGAGGCTATTTTGAGAATGATGATGGCAATAAATGTGTAAATGTGGACTGCATACAATTGACATTTGTATTGATCATGAGAAGAGTTGTATGAGCCCCCAATAAAATGATTCAAAACAAAACAAATTATTATTATTTGCTTTCTGGAACTATTTGTTTTACTTTAAAAACACCCTTCCTCCAATGAAACACACAACATTTCTCTAGTTCTTTGGTGCTTCTTTCAACCCACTTTCATGGCATCAATTCTACCTTACAAATTAATTACACCAGAACATGCACACTGCTGCAGATAAGAGCCTGAAGCACAGGGAATCCACGATGCATAAACCCCTCAGGGCCAACAATGAGAATAGAGATAACAGTAGGATTGGGGGATTGTGGGGAGAGAAAGGAAGACTCGATCACAAGGATCAATTAAGAACCCTTCCCAGGGGGAAGAATAACAGCAAAGTGGTGATGAGCAATAGAGGACAATGTAAGATATGGAAATAATAATCAGTAACTTATCATGGGTTTGTGAGGGAAGGTGGCTGGGGGAGGATCGGGGAAGAATTGGGTAGCTGATATAAGGGGCTCAAGTGAGAAAAGGATGCTTCGAAACATTATGGTGGCTTATGTGCAAATGTGCTTGACATGCTAGATGAATGTATGGATTGTGATAAGAAGTGTAAGTGCCCCCAATAAAAGCATTAAAATCAAACAACCCTCCTTCCCAACAAACCACTTTTCTCCCTAAATGAAATCCATCCTCTAGCAGCTAACTTTAAGTTACTTGGAAATGCTTTGCTTTGAAGGTTGTTATAAACATAAACATTTTGTTAGGATCAATTAACCAGGACTCTTTTCTTCAGAAACACTCACTTGTCTAAAACAAATCAGAATGAATTTCTTTCTTTTTTCCCCTCAACAGTTTTTTCCCCCTCAACAGTTTTATTGGCGTACATCGCACTTATCCTCCAATCCAATAACTCAGTCAGTCACACCAGGAAGAGCTGTACAATCACCTCTACGTCAGTCTCAGGGCACTGTCTTCTTGTACTCACTCCTATCAACTCCCCATCTCCCCCAACCTCCCTTGCCACATCTGGAGGGAAGCCATAATCCAGTTGCTATCTCCATAGAGCGACCGATCCTGGATTGCATATACAGAAATACATTAACAACCAATGAGCAAGAATAACAGCGTGAGACAGATTAAAAACCTCAATTGAATGGGAAGCAGAACATTAAACAATAGAACAGATTTAAATGGGTCATTAGGGAGATTTTAGGCCATGGACCACAGTTGACCAGAGCATGGGTGTGTCAGGCACAGGGCTCGGCAGGAAAGACTGGAATGTTCCAGGGAATATTTGCAGAGCCGGGCAGAGGCCAGGAAGATCACGGGAAGATTCCCAGAGGATCAGTGAAAAGCAGCAAACCCGGGGGAGTTCAGGGCCCAGAGGGGAGAGGTGGTGTCCCAGCCCCTGGGGCTCATGGAGACCTGGCACAGACCTTGCAATGGGGGTTCAGGTAAAGGGTTGTGGGTGGAGGGGGATGAGCAAGACTTCCTTGAAATGACTTAGCCAGAGGTGGACAGGAAGAAGAGGGGCAGGGAAAAGTCAGGGGCTTCCTGAGTGATGCAGTCGGTGTGGTGGATGAAGGACGCAGGACCAGGCTGAAGAAAAGCAACTAACTTGTGAGCAGGCACAGATCAATCTGGACTCAGGAAACAGGGCACTAACCCACCCAAGGGGAAGGTGTTGTTCATATCCCCACAGGGAAAGAGGGACCAGACTTCAACCCAATGCCCCAAAAGAAGAACGCAATACACTGACATGAAGCAGGGAACCAATAAAGAGACCTGAGGGGCTGGTCCCATTACCAACTATGTGGACAGCACCATCCCTCGCCACCCCTCAGAAGAATTCACTTCAGAGGAAAGCACTGGAGCTAAAGCTCAGGGAGAGGGATTTTTTTGATCAGAGCACACTGGAGTCGATGAGGGGGGAGGGAAAAAAAGAATGAAGCACATCCTGGCCCACCAAGTCCTAAGGATAATATTTCTGCTCAGAGAAGCCAATGCACACAGAGAACCCGAGGGCTGGCCCCACCACAAGACAACACATTCCTCACTGACCCATAGCACCACGAGAGACAACACTGGAGACAACTGGCAGGAATTGTGCCCTCCCTCGGCTCACTATGCCCAAGTCAGACAGACACTGGGGGCATGCAGCAGAGCAGTAAGGGGAGCAGAGCAATGAAGTCTCCGAGGAATGCCAAAAATAGACTGTGGGGCCAGGGGAGGTACCCCATCAGACTCAACTGGAAAACACTCGTAAAGGATAACAAATAGACCTCGAACTACTTATAGAGTTTGTTGTTGATGATGATATTGTTCCCTTTCTGTTGTTGCTGTAGCTATTGTTTCATTGCTTATTCTCTTGTGTTGGGGTATATTGTTATCACTGCATGTCTATCTGGAAGGAATAGTCAGGATAAACAAGCTGGAAAAGAGCAACGGGGTGACAGTTCTGGGCAACAAGGGAGAAGGGAAGTCAGGGGAAAGGGTGTGGGTGTTAACAAATTCAGAAACAAGGGAACAATGAGTAACTGAAAATTGATGGCAAGAAGGGTGTAGGAGGTCTGGCGGGGCTGGGTCAAGGACAGTGTAGTCGAGAGGAATTCCTGAAACCCAAATGAAGGCTGAACATGATAGTGGGACAAGAGGAAAGTAAAAAGAAATAGAGGACAGAACTAGGAGATAAAGGGTATTTATAGAGATCTAAACATAGGCATATACATATGTAAATGTATTTATAAATGACTAAGGGGAAATAGATCTATGCATATATATTTATAGGGGTATTATTAAGGAAACACATGGATAATGGGCCCCTACTCAAGTACTCCCCCAACAAAAGAATGCATTTTTCTCATAAATCAGCAGTGTGAGAGGCGCACCTTGCAACATAATTGCTGAAGACAAAGCAGGTGCATAAGCAAATATGGTGAAGAAAGCGGATGGTGCCTGGCTATCAAAAGATATAGCATCTGGGGTCTTAAAGACTTGAAGATGAACAAGCAGCCATCTAGCTGAGAAAACAACAAAGCCCCCATAGAAGAAGCGGCCTGTCCCAACACGATCACTATAGACAAAGTGCTTATTTGCCACATAAGCCAAATATGGCCAAGAAAGCTGTTGGTTCCCGACTATCAAGGGATAGAGTCTGGAGCTTTAAAGGTTTGAAGATAAACAAGCGCCCATCTAGCTGAAAAACAACAAAACCTACATGGAAGGAGCCTGGGTGATCACAAGGTGTTGAGGGGATCCATTGTCAGGCTTTAAAGAACAAAAATTCATATCATCGTGAAAGAGGGGGAGTGCAGAGTGGGGATCCAAAGCCCATCTGTAGGCAACTGGACATTCCATCACAGAAGGTTCACGGAGGGGATGAGCCAGGCAGGCGCAGTGTAGCAATGATGAAATATAGAATATTTTTCTAGTTCTTAAATGCCTCTTCTCCCCCGCCCCCACTATCATGATCTCAATTCTACCTTACAAGTCTGGCTGGACCAGACAATATATACTGGTACAGATAGGAACTGGAAACACGGGAGATCCAAGACAGAAGAACCCCTCAAAACTAGTGGTGAGAAGGACGATAGTGGGAGGGTGGAGGGAAGGTAGGGTAGAAAGGGAGAACAGATTGCAAGAATCTACATACAACCTCCTCCCTGGGGGATGGACAGTGGGGAAATGGGTGAAGGGAGACATCAGAGGGTGTGATATATGATAAAATTATAATAATTCATAAATTATCAAGGGTTCATGGGGCAAGGGGAAGCAACGAGAGAGGGGGGAAAATTAGGAGCAGATACCAGGGGCTCAAGCAGAAAGCAAGTGTTTTGAGAATGATGAGGGAAACAAATGTACAAAAGTGTTTGACACAGTGGATGTATATATGGATTGTGACAAGAGTTGTATGAGCCCCCAATAAAATGATTTTTTTTTTAAAAAGGCAAGGATTCAGATGTAAGCACCACAGGAGAGCAAAGAAACTCTTCCCAGACAACGCTAAGCAGAGGACAGAGTGCATGACCCGGGCCCCGAGGCTCCTGGCTCGGCGTGGGAGCGCTCTGCATAGGAGCAGCACGGAGGCCTGGGCCCAGAGCATGGGGAAATTTCCAGAGGCACAGCATTGGTCTGGCCTGACACTCTACTCCACTACCTTCCCCTAAGCACTTGGCGCTTACAGGCACAGGGAAACCAGTCGTTTACAGTGGACCCAGGTGGCAGGAAACAGGGCCTCTGGGAAGGGGTTTGAGTGGGTGGTGAGCCAAGTGCCGAGTGGGTGAGAGTGGGTGAGGGTTAGGGAGAGAGCCAGGCCAGGGGGGTCTTTGGATAAGGTTGCTTCTGAGAGATCAGGCCGTGAGGAGGGTGCGGGGGTACAGACTGGGAGGCAGGAAGGGCTGTGCTGCAGATGCCCTGGGTGGGGCTGCCATCCAGGATCCAGTGCCAGAGGTCCCACCCACCAACCCTCAGGAGTCAGGCATCCCACTTCAGCAGAGACCACTTGGGAGGCCCTGGTCATCAGGGCGAGGAGGTGGTGTGCACATTTCTGGGTTTCTGCTTTTCCTGGCTGACCCTGAGCACTGGGTGTCAGAATGGTGAGGAGATGAGGCTGTCTGCCTCTGTCTGGATTGACAGCCTGAGAGCTCTGCAGAGTGTCACTCTATGACTAGAGGGGAGGGCAGTGGGCTCTTTGGGGAGTGTTTTGGTTTCCCTGGGGAAGGCTTGGACAGGAGAGCTGGAGCCCTGGGTGGGGACAGGGGGAGAGTGGGGGACAACTTGTGAGTGAGTGATTCTGAGGGGTTGGCAGTGTGGGATAGTGGACAGGGAGGCTGGAAGGGTCCAGAGCTCCAGGGGTCAGATGTGGAAAAGAGGCGGCCTGAGACGGAGTGCTGAGTCCTGGAAGTCAAGGAAGGAGCAGGGAGTCAGGTGTCACGGGCAGAGGGGACACAGTCAGAGCAGGAGAGGAGGTCAGGAAGTCTGGTGGTGACATCAGCCACTCTGGAGAGGCCAGCAGTGCAGCCTGACAACTTTTCCTGTCCACTAAGTCAATGTGATTCAGAGAGGGCTGCCCTGTGCCTGCAACCACAGCTGAGACCGCCCTGCACTTCTGTCCCCTGGACTCTGAAGGAGCCTCTTCTGGTGAATTCACAGGATCCCCCTCCAAGTTACACCAGAGCACCTAAGTCCCGGGCCTCTGCTTCTCCTCGAGGAGAGGCCTGGCCCCTGCAGGAAAGTGGCTTCCCATCAGCGTTGGCTTCAGTCCAGCCCAGAGAAAGTTTCCCTGCAAACGCCAGGCTGCTTGTGATCGGGACGGGAAGTGAGGATGCCCAGCACGGGCAGCCCTGGCACAGACAGCAGCACCGGGCAGGCGACCCTGTAGCTTGCATGATACGTCTCCGTCCCTGTCAGCCTGGGTCCCTGAGATTTGCCTTCAGCTCACCCAGAGTGGAGCTGTCATACAAGACCCAGGGTCTGTGACCACCCCCTGCTTGAGGCCTGCAGGTTCGTGGAAGCTTCTGAGGTAGCAGCCGGCACAGGCTCCAGGCTCAGTCCCCATGACGCGCTCTCCTGTGACCTCCCGGCAGCATCTCGAGTCTTCCCGTGACCTCAGCCCTCCTTCCGCGGTGACGCTGACCTCACCACCTGGGTTTCTCACAGAGACGGCAACCCGGGCCCCCAGGGGGTGAGCATAGGCTGTGCCTGCCACCATCAGGTGTCCTGTGCCCCCCTGAGCAGAGGGCTCACTTAGGCGGTGGACATGGAAGTGTGACCCCCAGTGTCCCCTGGCTCTGCATCCCCTTACAGGCCACCCAGCCTCAGCTGCCCTCCTGGTTGGTGTCCAGTCTTCCCAGGTGGGTTCCTCTCAGATTCGGTCCAATAGAGGGCAGAGGGAGAGGAATGGTTTACCTTTGATGGTGCAACAATGGCCTGGCAGCTGCTTCTGCCCAATCAGATTTCACAAGCGGGCCAGAGTAGCACTCTCGGCATCAGATGAAGGACATGTAAGACATACCTTCTGATTCCAACAGCTTTCCTTCTCAGACACCCGTGGTCCCTCGCAGAGCAGTCTACTTCTCTGCTGATTTGTTCATTCATTGTCATGGGCCACATAGAGCTCGCAGACCAGAGTTATAATGATGGGATTATTTAGGGAAGAAACAGGTGACAATTCAGGAGCAGGGGTGACTCCGCAGACAGGTCTTTGGCCAGGACAGTGCTCAGTCATGGTGCCCAAGCTCCTTACCTCTGTTCTTGAGTTCCGAGCGGCATTTCCACTCTGCCAGCAAGGCTGCTGCCCAAAGATGCTGAGCGTGCTCTGTGTGAGGGCCAGGACATTCACCCCGCTGTCTCCGACCAGGCTCCCGGTTGTACTGCCTCTGCTGCTACTATTGATCTGCCCCTGCTTATCTCTACTTCTTACAAGTTTTTCTCCTGAGTATGTGTGTGTGTATATATATATATATATATATATATATATATATATATATATATATTTCTCAGAACAGGGGTCCCTGCATCCTGGGCCCAAGGCCCATTCTAATAAGAGTTCTTCCTTTCTGGTAGTCATAAGGGTCCTGTTCCCCACAGGCACAGGAATCAACCCTTTTCGCTCTAGAGGAATAGGCAAAACTGGCTAGTCTTAACTTTTGTTTGAGTTGCTGTGTTTGCCTTGTCCCACCCCTATCGGCGTCCAGAATGCTTTCTTTACATTGTGAACAAGCTGTCCAGTCCCCTCGGGAGTCCACCAGCACCTTGTTCGCACACTCCATGGTGAGTAGACCATATACCAGGGAACCATTGCTCCACAGGAGGCATCTGGTGTCTGCGCCTTCTTATTTCATACCGAGCAATAAGTTACAGGGGGAGATTTTAATAGAGCACTTCAATCATGGGCAGAACATCTAGAAAGATTAAAAAAGAGACAGAAGAACTGAATGAACAGAACCCAATACACCCATAGAGATGACTCCCCACAAAGCAGTACAGTGTTCAGTCTACACACAAAAGTCATTCTCCAAGAGAGACCTCATGTTAGCTCACCAAAGGAGACCCAATCAACCTTAGAAATCTGGAACCATTTATCGTAAATTCTCCAACTATGACAGTTTGTGGTGTGAAACTGGAAATTAATAGCAGTAGAAAACTGGAAATGCATAAATCTCTGAAACCTGGACTCCCCTATGAAGCAGATGAAATCAAGAGAGAAACGCGTAGTTATTTTGAAAAGAAGAGAAAGAAAGCATCTTCTGTGAAAATCTATGGGACACAGAGCAAGGTGGTTTTCAAGGGGAAAGTCCTAGTATCAATGCTATATTATGAAATAAGAGAGATTTCTAATGAACTATTCAGTTGGAAAACATGCTGAATTAGAAAACGGAGCACGAGGATCTGCAATAAGCATTCCTCTTGTCCTCCTCATATTTACTTCCACCAGAACCAGGAGCCTGGCGGGACAGCAAGGGGGGCTTTCGCTGTGCACTCTCCTTTTTAGTAGCACTGGCACCCATGAGTGTGGGGACCCGCTGATGTTAGAATCTGGCATCGGAGGCCATCAAGACATGCTCTTCTCAGTAATGAGAGCCCTCAGAAAGATCCACGCTGTTCAGGAATGCTGCCAGGCAAGCTCTCTGCTCTGTTGGCCTCTAGACCCTCAAGGCAGAGAGGGAGAGAGTATGCTGGTAGGGTGACAGAGGGCCTGAGTTGTCAGGGAGATTGCAGGACAAAGTCCTGGCTGGGCAAGAGATATAGACAAATCCAGGTGACCACAGGGCCAGGCTCCCGTCCACTCCCCTGTTCACACTCTGCCTGTGTAGCAGACTGACAATTATTGTTCTGGTGAGGTCAGGAAAAGCCTATGAGAACTCCCCAAACCCACCTAATTACTGCTTTAATGTAATTATGCATCCAGAAAAGGATGCATCAGTTGATGTGTCAGTCATGGCATTCAATATCATAAAGGATGCCAGGTTCCTCTGGGATTCCCACCATCACCTCCTGCCCCACATGGGGCCCATAAGATGCTTTATGAACCACATTGCTCAATCCTGACAGAATCGGTAATGACCTGTAGCTCCCTGGGTCAGAGACTGGAGACCTGCCCTCTGCCTCTCCTTCCTTTTTGTCCTCCTCAGCCTCCACAATCCCTGACAATGGGGGCCACTAGCACCCAGCTTAAGGGCTGTTTCTACTGCTCCCTCTTCCTGAAACTACAATAGGCCGCCCGAGTAGCCAGAGAGGCTGAGCAGGGGCGGTCAGAGCCCAGGGGCTCCCTCAGACCTGCTGCTCTCACTTCAGAGCCTGCAGACCGGGCAGAGCGGGGCATCCTGACAGTTGAGTGCTTCTCTGACAACCACAGCCATCGTGTCACTTGTCACAGCTTCAGGCTTGGGCACATCAGGACCAAACATTCCTGAGAGTCCCATCTGTATCTTAACCCTTTATCTGACATCCTGACCACAAATGCTTCCACTAGCCTTTTCTTTGTCCCATGCAGAGTGTGTGTGGGAGGTGCTTATTCCCACATAGGGAGTTGTCAGAGTCTGCGTCAGCAGAATGACCTTCTTTCCAGCCTTCTCTTCCAGAGTGCTCCTCTGAGAGCTCCTCCCGCACCCAGACCCCTTTCCCAGGAGGGGTGATGGGCTTCCAGATATCCTGTGACCACCTCCAGTGCTGTACACTTGGGGCTCATGGTTCCACTTGGCTAAGGGTGAACTGTAGGGGCAGAGAGCTGGCGGAGGTGGTGATGGGCACAGATAGAGGTCAATCCAGAGGGAGCCCAAGAAAGGGGGGGTCAAACAAGGCCCGGGGAAGCCCCTCCCTTGCCCCATGTCACGCACTCTTTGTCACGGTAACAACAGACCCTCTGATGGCGAACCTGTGGCCTGCCTGAGAACCACAGAAAGCCCTTCAATGACTCTTCTTTGTTTATCAATAGACATAGTCAGGTTCTTGACATGGGTGGGTGGCAAGGGGGGGTTCTTCTTGCACTGAGTTTTTGCTGTCCCCAGAAGAGCCCACACCAGGTCTGAGAACCTGACCTTCCCATAATCTTTCTCAAACAGGAGAGGAGCCATCTGCACTCACCCCTTCCCACAAGCACAGCCAGCGACTCCTCAGGAACTGCCACCTAGTCCCTTCTTTGAATCCCACTCTTACAGCCTCTTGGTGTTTCCAGAAGGCATCTCTGTTTCTCATCGCTCTGTTCCCCAGAAACTGCTGACAGAATTGTCCGCACCCACACGCACACCCGCACTTCAGGTAAGCTGCCTGCAGAACTCAGCCTCAGACAGCGGCACCCGCACACACTTCCTCCATGCCAGGCTGCACGCAGCTCTCTGGTGTTCTGTGTGTCTTCCAAAAGACCAAGTCTGTACATTCTGGAAACTCACTGGGCTTTATTTTCAAGAAAGTTGGCTTTTTTTTCCTCCTGGGAATCAGGAATGATGTTCTATGTTCCTGACTGCCCACCAGCCTTTTCCCAGCGCCATGCCGGCCCAGCGCTAAGAGTTCAGAGCCGGGTCCCGAGTTCTCATCTGGAAAGCCTTTACTCTCCGCTTCAGAGCTCAGCGGCTGAATGTCTGCTTCTGAGGTGAACGGCAGCTGTCTAGTCTCAGGGTGACCTAGACTATGCCCTTGAATATACATTTATTACAAAGCCCAACATGATGTTATGTATGCTAACAGTAGAGACCTCTTAGAAACCACTGGGCAGAACTCAGAGGAAAGATAGGTCTATTTTTCACAGGTAGCTCAGATTTCAAAATGGTTCTTTATCTTCTCAGGGGATATATCTATATCTATCTATATAACTTTGTCAAGAATCATTCTGTCCCCAGGTTTGCACTTCTGAGAGAGTCCCAATCACTTTGCGTGTAGGTCACTATAATCCCGCACACAGTCTGAACGGAGGGGTGTTGATCTCCCTCGTGACTCTATCTTCTGCCCTTTCCCTGTCCCACTCTCGGCTCTCTCACTGGCCGGCTCACCACCATCAGTGACCATGACCCAACGTGTCTCCTCCACCCCATGTCCAATGTTAGCCTCCTGCTGTCTCTCTGCTACCTTCGTGTCTCCTCATCTTCATGAACATCTCTCTCCTGACCTCATCTCAGCCACCTGGGTCCCCAGTAACAAAGCCCAGGCCAGGGCTTCCATCTCTCTCAAAAAAGCTGTCCGAGTGGACACCTTGCATGGGGTGAATCTCTTTAAAGTGTTGATGGGCAACCTATAACTTCAAGGTCTGAGATGCGCCTGAGCCAAGCCTCGGTATTTTCTATTTCCTCATATATGTAAGAAAGTTACATATTGAATAAAGAAGACTAAAGAAATATCAATGCCTTTGAACTATGGTTCTGGAGAAGACTATCGGAAGTACCACGGACTGCCAGAAGAACAAACAAGTATGTCTTCGAAGAAGTACAGCCAGAATGCCCCTTAAAGGCAAGGAAGGAGAGCTTTGTCTTACATACTTTGAACATGGTGTCAGGAGAAACCAGTCCCTGGAGAAAGACGGTGTGCTTGGCAAAATAGCTAGGCAGCATGAAAACGCGAGTGAACTTCCACAAGGTGGACTGACATCGTAGCTGCCCTGCTGGGCTCACCCGTGAGCACAGGTGTGAAGAGAGCCAGGGCCGGGCAGAGTTTTATTCTGTCGTCCACAGGACCGCGAGGGGTCACACTCAACGCAATGGGCCTAACACCAGCAGTGACGATCATGATCAAGACACATCGACACATGTCTTCAAGGTGGCCCAGTTTAATCCATAACCTTTCTGACCTACGGGGGGCGGGGGGGCGGTCTCTTCACCCTGCAAGTCTCCCACCGTGTGCTTTCTCCTGGTTTCCCCAGATGCTTCTGCACGTTGGGTCTGAAAGGCCAGTTGCCACCAGGTGGCAGCAGGAGCACACCAGAAATCCTCCAGGCTGCCCCACTTTCCACCCTCCCTGCACCAGCGTGCCCATTCAGCAGAAAAGCAGATCTCCTCCACCAGAGTTTTCATGTGGATGTTTAAAATAGTCTAGCTTTTGATTGAGACGGCTGACCTGGAAAACAGAGAGAGGGGGGCTCCGTAGCTGAAGAAGGAGGAATTCAGCGAGGTCCAGCTGCCCAAGCCAGGAAACGAAGCCTGCAGCTCCAGGAAGAGGCCGAGCAACTCCCACCCTGGCTGTGGACCCAGTACACAGTTGGGCGAACGCCCTCCGGACTCTGCAGCTCAGGAGGTGGACCTGGGCCTTCAGTGCCGCTGGGGTTCTTACGGCCAGACGGCCAGACGAGTCAGGATGTCTTTGGAGTGCTTCCCATAGGTGGTCGTGCACAGGAGGTTTTGAGAAATGAACTCGGAGTTGGCACGAGGCGCTGTGGGGGCAGTGACCTGGAGGTCCGGTACATGGTACGCTGAGGAGGGTGCGGGAGAGTAAGCGCTTTACAGGACCCCCTGAGCCCTTGGGGAGACTCCCTGGAGCCATGGCCAGAAGGAGAGGATGGCACAGGTGGTAGACAGCGGGGATGAGAGACAAGAGGAGGCATGTTAGGCTCTGCGTGCCTAACCCCACCAACAGGAGAGAATGAAGGCTGAAGGGAGGGTGACCGCGGGGCAGAGAGGGGGTGCCCGGTGTAGGGGGGACTCAGAGTGGAAGTGGGCAGAAGGAGAAGGAGTGAGGGCCAAGGAAGAGGCCCTCTCCGGGCCCCAGGGCCTGGGTGTCCCCCTTGAATGAGGGCACCTTGACATCTTCATTACCTAGTGTGGCTGAAACAAAGTACCCCAAGGGGGGGTGGTTTTAGCAAGACATATATTTCCTCACACTTTAGGAACCGGGAGTCTAAATCTGCAGGAAGCTGCTTGCTCTTCTGCTGGTTTCCTGGTCCCTGGGAGACCTCCCTGTGTCCCGGCAAGGAGCTCATAGCCCGTCCCTGCTTTTCTCGCCCGCTTGTTTAATCTCTTTTCTATCTCGTGAGCCGTTGACTCAGGGCACACCCTGCGCTCAGCCTGACTCACTGATAGAACAAGGGCCACCCCAGCCCCAAGTGGGAGAGGTTAGGTTCTACCAGCCATGCTTTGGGGGCACAATTTAACTCTTAGCAGGGGAGGGGGCTGGATCAGGGCAAAGCTCCCTGAGCCCTTCTGGACCAAACAGACGCTCAGGACGTCCCTCATGTGGGTACCATGAGGTCTGTGATTGTCCTGATGTTACAGGTGGAACGACTGAGCCCCAGAGAGAAGAAGATGGTCTCAGCCTCTGGGTTCTTAGGCAAGGGCACTTTGGCCACTGTTCACTGAGCCACCACGGGCCCTCCTTGACTGGCCCCATGGGTGCCTTCTGGTTCTCTGGGCTTCTGCCTATTGCCTTGGGGGGGTCGAGGGCCAGGTTTCAGCAGTGGTAGTTCAGTTCTATCCTTCATCCGCTCTTTCTCTTTGAATGCCAGGTCAGTCTGCCTCCACCCCCTCAACTAGAGGGCTTAGGGCCAGAGCAGAGTGTCATGGCCATGGCCACCGGGTTCACCCCGGTCCTTTCCTGTCTTGGTCGGTAATCCACCCCTTTTCCAGCAGTCACCCCACTAAGACCCAGGTTCAACTCCCCCCTCCGAGCTTGGCTCATGTTGTGACACCTCCCTGCTACATGCTCTGGGGCCCATCATGCCCTTCTCGCCTGCCCGAGGCCAACTTTGGGTCCCTAGCTCCTGCTCCTCAGGGAGCCTCCCCGAGCAAGGGCAGGCAGCAGATACGCACAGGGTTCAGTGAGGCCTCTGGCCTCAGAGCAGCCATCAGGGCAGTGATAGGTAGTGACCATCCAGGTGCAGCCACCCACAACCAGGGCTCCTAGAGGGAGTGCCAGGGGGCACACAAGGAGGGAGGCCAGGTGTGAGAGTAGGTCAGGGAGAACAGTGACAGGGCCTGGACAGTGAGGGACTCAGAGACATGACACAGAGCCACAAGGGCACCGGGAAAATGAAAGCCCAACAAATAGGCTGGGGAAGGTCTTCTCTCCCCGCACCCCCCTCCTCGCCCGTCCTTCAGAGAATACATCCTTGTTCCATGTCTTCATCTCTGTGGGCCAGGGGTCCTTCTGGGCAGGGGTAAGATGACCCCCATCCAGCTCCTGGCGCCCTGCAGAGGGGCTGGAGGGATTGGATCAGGGCGGCTGGGCAGTATTGACAGAGTGAGAGGCTCCAGCCCCAGGGTTCCTACAGGGCCCAGCCACATCCTCCCAGCCAGGGGAGGGGAGCAAGGCTAGCCTGGTCTCTGCCCTGGTGTTCCCCGTTAGCTCTTTCCAGGAAAACCCGTGACTCAGTCCCCACACAGTCAGCACGTCCCTGACACCCAGGTCACCCAGTCAGCGAGGGGGGAGATGCTGAGGCCCTAGGAGGCTATCCACCAGGGACCCCTGAGTCCCAGGCAGGTACCCAAGACTACCATGGAGCCTCGGCATGAGATGAGTGTGGGAGAGTCCAGTGAACCCATCTCTCTGTTTCACAGACAGGGAGCCTGAGGCTGGGACGGGAGGCTCTGCACTGGCCCAAGCTGAAAAGGAACCAAGGCTTTCTGAGAACTGCCCGGGACTCCAGAGCATGTCCGCCTACCTGGTGAAGTCAGCTCCTTCCCCTGAGCGTGGGGGGCGGAGGTGGAGACTCAAAGCTAGCAGAGTTTGCCACCATCACGGTGGGAGCTGGAGTCATTCCAACTGGCTGACCACAGTGCTGAGAGGATAGGGGCCCCAAGACCCCTGAACCCTTCTCACTCTTGTCACTGCCAGGGCCATCTTGTCCCAATGCTCAGCCACTGTCTTCAATTCCTGCTGAACCACCAGCGAGGGGCTCCAACACCTCTGCAGAAAGAGCCAGAAGAGAGCACCTCTGCCCCAAACCAGAGGAGCGCACAGGAGGCAAAGGGCAGAGGTTCACAGGCGATCTCTGGGGCGGGAAGATCCAGGGTGCCAGAGACGTGCTTGCTGAAACCAGCCTTGGGGTGTCTGAGAGCCCCAGGAGAGGAACGAGGGAGAAGTCAGAGAAAGGTAGATTCAGACTCACCCACTGCCCTGCTGCACAGAAAGCCCCCATCCACACCCACCCTCCAGACCCACTGCTCAGGAGGGAGGGTGCCTAGCCCCTACACAGCACTATGGGCTGGACCTTAGCCCTGGCACCAAAGCGGCCAGGCGTGCCCTCAGCCCTTCAGGAAATTGTACAGGCATCTGTGCAATGATTTCTTCCTCTTCCTCCTTCTTCCTCCTGACCCCAGTGGTTTTTCCCAAGGAAGAAGAGGCAGGTGGTGGCCTCCACTGTGTGCCTGATGGGCCTCCCACTGGGGCTGAAGCCAGGGGCAGCGGCTCTGGGAATTCCAGCTCCCTGGAGAGTAGACTCAGGGACAGGAGATACCATGCAGAGGGTGGGGCGGGGTGCCAGGATGCCACTGGGGGTGGACTGGGGCCCCGGTGGGTTGGTCATGCTTCCCAGCAGTGCCCGCCTAAAGATGTGCGTGAGGTGTGCATGAAGTCGTCCAGAAGGGGGTCTCTGTGTCCTTGCCAGCTGGCATCGTGGGTACGACGTGAGGCCCTCTCACTCTGTGCCACCCCTCTTGGCGCTAAAAACCTAGTCTTCTTCAATGTCTCCCTGATCTCTGTCCCACCCCCACCCCCTTCCTGACCTCTCATCCCCCTGGCTGCTGTCCTCGACGTGTCTCCTCGAGCTCCTGGGCACCACCAGCGGGTCATATGGAGTCCGAGTTGTTCTGCACTGCCCCTGAAGGTCTCTGCTATCTCGGGTCTCCTGCCAGATCTCAGTGAGCGGAATGTACCCCAAGTTCCAGACATTCCACAGGTACCTCCCTGCTCAGTGGGCACGCCCAACTTGTCTCATGGAGTCATCCCTCCACTGGCTCGGCTCTGGCTCTGTGACCCCCCCCCCCCTCCAAGGAGGCTTCCCTCGGTGCCTCTCCCATCTGGTGCCCTCAGTGCTGAGCTGCTGAGTTGGGCCCCACCCCACCCCACCCCACCCCCTGTACCTCCCAAACCCCCATCCCACACATCCACCAGAGGGGAGCACTCCAGGTGGAAGGTGCTAAGAGTTCAGCCATGTGTAGAAGACCCTCCGTAGAGGTTGCTGGGAGGAGGCAGACCCACGCACGGCCGGACCATGCTCACACACTCCTGGGCTAGGTATGGAGCCAGCCCATCTGCTTCCTGAATTTGGAGGATGGGGTCATTCTGAAAGGACCTTTCTCTGTGACATCACTGCCTTCCCTCCCCAGGGCTGGGGCCACCCAATGAGGGGGACCAGGCAGGAGGTTGGCCAGTGCAGCCGGATCTTCAAGACACAGAGCTCCGGGGGGCCCAGACAGGAAGTGGGGGAAGGTCAGGCCTGGTACCAGGACCACAAAGTCCAAAGAGGTTGCTTTGGGTCTGGTGTGGCCTGGAGGGCAAGAATCCTGACCCCTGGAAGGAAGAACTCCTGGGTCTCCTCAGGGGATGGTAGGATGAAACCCCATGAGGCTTGACAGTGATGGGGAGCTGGCCCCCCACCTGACCACACTGGTCTGGAGAGGTGATCCTCTGGGGCTGGGGCTGGACAACTGGCAACTGGTCCTTAAAGTTCCTGCAAGACGGGGCCCTCTGCTTAGCTCAGGCTGTAACAACCTGCCAGGGAAGACAGAGTTGAAACACCCCTCGCTTCTGCCTGGGGAGAACTCTCCCACTGGGCTTCCCCTGCGAGCCAGAGCTCGGGGGTCTCAGCTCGGGGCAAAGAGGAGGGAACTGGCATTCAGAAGAGAGGGACTCTCTGACGCCATTGCCTCTGTGGCAGTGCCGATGACACAAGAGGGCAAGTCTGAGCCATAGAGGAGCCTGGGCAGTCAGAACGGTGAGGAAACTCTGCCCTCCTGCCCCAGGGCTTCCCTGGGACTGCCACCGGCCACTCCAGCCTGCCTGCCAGTCCCTGGTAGGAGTCTCCCTTTGCAGGTGTCCTGGGTCCATCCAGGTGACCGGCCCTCCCAGGTGGTCAGACCCCGAGAAAGTAGAACTCATCAGGGTAGCAGGTATGGATGCGAATTCGAACCCCCATTCTGCTTTCATTGTGTGTAGACTGGGTGGGCCCTAGGCCTCCTGTGGACCTTGGGCCCCACAGAGGATGAGAACCTGCCACCCTAGCATGCCTAGTAGGGGTCAGGCAAATGGACACGGGGGTGTGAGACGGCTTGCTTCCACACTTCCTTTTGCAACCAGGATCCCGCGGTGGACGGGGGCCTTGTTTGATCCGGGGCTGTGGGGAGGGTTTCTCCTGGCCCTGGGGGAGGTCTCAGAGAGGAGTCACACCCGCCCCACCTGGTCCCCATGTGGCCTTGAGTCACTGCGGTGGTGGCTCGATGCTATCTCTACTCTTTCCATGCGGTAGAACCATCTGGGCATGATGGGCCCGTGTCGCGGCTTCAGCCCTGATGTTGTCTTTCCAGAAGAAAGATCTGATGCTCATCATGGAACCATGGATAGCTCTCCTCGGTCCCCACAAGCTGATCTCTATCTCTCCCCGTGTTCCCTGCCCTCCGTCCCCTCCTCCCCTGACCTCTCAGGGCCAGTCTCCTCCAGCTACCGTGGGGCCCTAGCCCTTAACACCACTGTCCTCGGGCCTTCTCCCTGCGCAGTTGATGCATGGGCCTGGACATGGCGCAGTCCCGCGTCCATCTTCTGAGCTCCCGGAACTCCAGGCCTTTTGATCAGCCTTTCATCGCCTGCAGACACACCGCTTCGTCTCCTGGGCCCCATCTCAGACTCTAGCTCCTCTAACTTGCTGACATTCAGAAATCACACTGTGTTTGGGGGGTGGAGGGGCATCCACGGAGGGAGACTCATGTCTGTTTGGGGTCGTTCTTGTCTCCCTTCCCTCGGGGACCATTGAGTGGATGAGTGAGTCCGACACATCGCTGTGTGCCACTGAGATTTCCGCCCCCCATCCCCACCCCTTGAGTCTCTCTAGCAGCCGCGTTCAACCTGGGGGGACCTGTATGAAATGGTTGTGGCATGAGGAAGGTGGAGAACTGCTGATCTAGTGTCTCCCATCCCCTCTATGCCACTGGCTGACCTCCTAATCAAGGTCACTATGACAATGCAGTGGCCAGGGGCCAAGGCCACACTCATCACCGTCTCGTTGATCCTTCTCACCGTCCCGGTCACCAGGATAGGTCAAGCAAGAAGTCAAGCCAGCCTCAACCTCTGACCCCCACCGCCTTTGTCTCTGAGACTCTCTGTGGCTAGAATACTTTCCACTCCGCTGCCCGCCTCCTGCCTGTTGTCACCAGACAGGTCTGCCCACGCTCTGCTTGGCTTTTCAGCCTCTGCCAGGAGGCAGCATCTTCCAGAAAGCTGCAGGTCCCCTGGGGAGTGGTTCCTTGGGTTCCCTCAGCTTTGAAATTCCTACACCCTAGCCTGGCCCCACAAGGAAGGGTCCCTGCCGCTCTGTGTCCCACCCCGACCAGCCTGAGAGTCTCAGCGAAGCCCCCTGTGAGGGCTCATGGGGAGGGGGGCTCTGTCTGTCCCTCCTTTCCAGAAGGAATGTGACTTCCTTTTTCAGAAGGGGATTGCCTCCTCTCTGGTCACTCCTGCTGGCAGCTTTCCGTCCTTGTCCTCGAGCCTCCCAACTGGGCCTGACCCTGAGCCAGCTCCCTGCTCCAGAACCACTCACCGTGACATTTGCATATCGCTTCCTGGTCCCCCTGCAGCCCCCCTCCCCGGCCACCACCCTTCCCGAACGCCCTGTGAAAGGGCCCCAGCCTTGTGGAAAAGGTGGGGGCAGCCCCAGAGCTGACACAGTCTGCACCCCATGCCTAGTGGGACCACCTCGAAAGCCTTCCCTGGTTCAGGAGGGGAGGGACTCTCATGGATGCA
>PVJH01004745.1:73650-91969 GCA_004026705.1 Nesogale talazaci | reverse complement strand
CACACCGCGGCTGCCCTTGCTTCTGCTCACAGGGTGTGAGGGGCAGGGCCCCCCGGCTGGGCAGAGCTTGTGGACTGTGCTGGGTCAACGGCAGCCATCACATGATCATGCCAACGGACTGGACACGGGGACAGGCCTGTGAGTGCCCCTCACATGGGAACCCCTCCCTGTGGTCAGAGGAGTGGGTTCTGGGAGGGGAAGGGGAAACTTGGGGTCTGAACGGGCCCCAGGGTGGGCAGGACTCCCAGGCTACCTAGGGTACCTGTGCCAGGGCACTGGAGCCTGGTCAGGTGCCTCCCGAAAGTCCTTCTGCCTCGGAAAGTCCAGGCTCTGCCCAGAGGCCCCTGGAGGAAGGGTGTCGCCTCTGGCCAGCCAGGCTGCCCAGGGCTCAAGAAGATGGGCAGGTGGGCTTCAGGTTCTTGGCCGGGCCCATGAATGAAAACCCCCGAGCCTGACCACCTGGAGGCAAAGCTCACAGTTCCCATGTGTCGCTGATAAGGGCCAGGAGATTCCACAGTTCGGGTAGTTCCCCCGCCTCCCTGGCCTTTTGTGGTCACCATTAATCATTTCCTCTAACTGTGTATATAAGAGCTCCTTTGCCAGTGAGCCCAGTGCTCAGAGAGAAAGGCTAAAGTCCTCAGGAGGATGTGGCTACAGAATCTGCTCCTCCTGGCCACTGTGGCCTGCAGTATCTCCGCACCCACCGGCGGCCCCGTCACCCTGCCCACTGAGTTCGATGATGTCCTCCGAGAGACCTGGCAGATCCTGACCAAGAGTGCTGGCAGCGCTGAGATGGTGAGTGAGGGCGGCAGCGCCGACCCGTGTCCGGCGACCCCAGGCTGGACCTGCCTGTCAAGGGAATCACCTGGCATTTCTTTTTTCTGCAGGGAACAGTCACGGTGGGGGTTGTCTCAGGATTGTTTGACCCTCAGGTAAGAGACTTCTTTTTTCCGGATGCACCTTCCCGGGGGCTTCTGCTTTGGGGGACCGCTGCCCTTTAGACGAGCCTGCTAGGAAAGGGAGTAGAGTTTTGGTGCGCAGAAGGCCTCTGGCCCTGCCCCATGGCAGTCACATGGGCTCCTCTTATCAGCTCAGCAGCCCAGGTGAACCTCGCATTGAGGCTGATTCCGGGATAGGTGGGTGAGCCTGGATTGCTTTGGCGGAGCTGCACTGTGGGCTTGGGCCACTGCCTCGGGCTTGAACTGGGGGACCAGGGTGTTGACGTGAGAGGCACCTAGGAGCTTCGGGAATAGCCCTTGCTTGAGAAACCGGTCAGTCAATTCTTTGTGGTGTTCCCAGAATGATGGGATTGGGGAGTGACCTCCTTCCCTCGAGGCCAGGAGTCACTGGAGGTACCAGGCCAAGCGGAGGAGGGTCCTCACCTACGTCAGCAGGCGTTAGGGCTGTACATAGGACTGGCTCCAGCATGGGACTTGTCAGGAATCATGCATGCTCTGGCCCCTGCAAGGTCCACCCCTTGGGAGCAGGGCTTGAGACAGGACAGACCTGTGGGCAGGGTGCCCTTGGCCACTGCTCACCTGGGGCGACTCTTCCCACAGAAGCCGGAGTGCCTGCAGGCCCGTCTGGAACGGTACAAGCAGGGTCTTCGGGGCAGCCTCACCAAGCTGGAGGGCCTCCTGGAGAGAATGGCTAAGCTCTACACCAAGTACTGTCCCGCAGTTCCGGTAAGTGCCAAGCTTCCCGATACCAGATCCCAAAAGGAGAAGACCTGGGAAGGTGGGGAATCAGCGGGGTGTGCCTTCCGGGTGACTGGTCAGGACCCCAGAGGGTTTCTGTCTAGACAGATTTCCCGTGATTCGTCCTCGAGCACAAACTGCCCGGTCCATCACGAACAGTTCCAGCCTTGGGCTCCAGGATGCCCGCAGCGCCCCCTGGCGGGAAGCTGCTGCATTCCTTGTCCTTACTGTCATTTGCCTAATTAATTAGGCCAGAGGTGAGGCAAACCCTAGGAAATTCAGGGCCCTGCGGGGGTTCAGAGGAAGTGACTTTTTCCTGGCCTGCCAATCTGAAATGGACACGGCCCACATGCCCGTCCTCTGGGAAGGGTTCCTGTCCCTCCAGGCACCCAGACACGGCCTCAGCCCGGCTGCTGTGGCTCAGCTAGGGGGAAATGAGGTTGGTTATATCGGAGTGCCTGGCAGACCCGCCTCCGGTTGAGAGATAGGGAGGGAGGTGGCAGCCAGAGGTTGGCACCTGGTCATGCCCCTGGCCCTGCCTGATGTTGGCAGAGCTGTTGACTCTTGGCTAAGACGTGTATCAGCACTGCCACGGCCGCCCGAGCAGGCTTTAGTTCCAGGGGACAGTGCAGATACCTGCTGGTGTGTGTGTTCCCAGGGTCCTCACTGATACTGGGGCTGGGAGTCAAGCTCATTTGTTTATTTGTTTATTTGTTTATTTTAAGGAAGATGCATGTGCCACTGAAACTATCAGCTTCAAAGACTTCAAGGAGAATCTGAAGACTTTTCTTTCCAACCTTCCCTTAGCCTGTCCTGGGCAGGCTTCACAGTGAGGAGGACCAGTCCCTGACCCTGGCTCCGTCCACCAGGGGCCAGTCCCAGGACCAACCCCCTCGAGCCGCTGCCCTTTCCATATGTACAGAAAACCAGATCACCCAACGACTGATCTCGCCTCGGACGGACCCCAGGGGGGGCCTACCTGTGGGGGGGGGCAGGGGATCCACATTGAGCCCCGCTGACCTTGCTGGGGTCTGGGCGGCTATTGGTGGTGCTGGTGGGGTGGGGTGTGGGGGGGGAGCTTCCTATTTATTTATGTATTTATGCAGAGATCTGGTATTTATTTATTTATTTATTTATTGAAGCTTTGTATTTATTCGAGATGTTTGCATTTTTTTAAACTGGAATCGTTAAGTTATTAAAAAAAAAAAGTCTGTCCTCGGTACAGTTTTTCTGGCTTATTTTCAACAACAAGCGAACGTGGATGGTGTCTGTGGCTTTCAGGGACGACAGGGAGGTGGAGGGTGGGCTGGAGGATGTCCTGGGGACGGAGGCGGAGGAAAGCCGCCAGGGCCATCGAGAGCATTTGCAGAGCTGATGGTGCTCTCCGGGTAGGTACCCCGGGAGTCGCCTTCCAGAGACGGGTTCCCAGGTTTCCCAGCCCAATTGCCATGTGGCCCCCGCAGCATCACCGGAGTCCGTGGCACCCAGTATGTCCACGGGATCTCTGCCCCTCTCTCCCATGGTGGACTACTGCCCCCACCGGGACACACGGCATCAGATGGCCTCCCGCGTCCTCACACATACAGCTGTTCCATGGCTCGCATGTCATGTTTCCTAGAGAGCACGAATGCTAGCCACGCCGTCTTTTTGTGAGCTCTTTGGACATTGAACGGCAGCATTCTGAGAACCGGGTGGCCACCACGCTTGCTTTTCTGTCCCTTCCTCTTTCGTGGTTGCTGCCCGTCTTGGAGAGAAAGGGAAGGAGAAGGGATGGGGGTGGGGGTCTGCATTCACAAACATGATAGCCACCATGTTGTAGGCCGAGTGCCAGAACACTGGGCAGAGTCAGAGCGGATGGAAACACTGGCCGTGGCAAACCAGTGTGTGACGGTGGCAGCGTGCGTGTGCGGCCAGAGCCGCGGATGGCCAGCCTCTCGAGCGGGGTTCTGCAGGTCCAGACACTACGCCAGCTGCGGCCCTGGGTCTCATGGGCTTCGTCAGTCCACGGGCGCGGGGCTCACGGGAAACGTGTTTGTTGCGATAACTGGCTCCCAAAAATCCAAACCAAATTCAGGGCTATCGAGTCGATTCCGACTCCTGGAGACCGACCCTGCAGGTAGGGAAGAGACGTCCCTGTGGGTTTTCACGACTGCCACTCTTTAGAGGAGTACAGAGCCTCCCCTTTCTGCCCCGGGACAGCTGGTGATTTCGAACTACTGATCTGGAGATTTTCAGCCCCACACACGAACACTGCACTACCAGGTCTCCTTATAATTAGCAGGATATTTTAATACAAAAATAACGTTGTTGTAAATGCAATTGACCATCGGGGAGTGTCACCTTGTGCCTTTTGGAAGTGGCACCTCTCCCCACCCCTCCCCTTCCTCATGATGTCTTGCCCCCAGACAAAGGAGTCTCTTCTCTCCTGGGGTTGACTGGTCCCTTGGTCAAACAGGTCAGCCTTGCCTTCAGGCACAATATCTGTGCGCCTCAGAGGCCCAGGGGCCCGGGCCCCCACTCCCCGCTCACACCCGTGCCAGATCAGGGCTGCAACCCCTCCCAGGGTAGATCAGCAAAGAGAAACTGTTTAGAGGAAAGAAACCAAACCTCAGGGCTCAGGGCTCTGCGTATTTACCCGATTTCCCCCCGAGTGGGTGATCTCCCCTTTGAAAGTCACAATGTCAGCCTGTCGTCTGCTGCTGCATGGGTCTGCTGCTGCATGGGTCCAGGGTGGCTTTTTTTTTTTTTTCTGAACGGGGTTTTTATTTTTATACGATGTCTTGAATCCAATTGGGGGTTTTCAGGCTGTTCCTCAGTCTTTCATGCCAGCCAGGCTGGACGTCTGTTCCTCCCGGGCACGTGGAACAAAGAGTGTGTTCCACATTTTCAGGTGGGCATTAGGGCAGAGTCCCTGGCCCCACAGGCAGGCCTGGGGAAGAGGACCTGGTCTTTAGGTGGCTGGGTGCTGTGTGTCAGTCCCACACCTGCAGGCAAGGCCACTCCTGGCTTGAGGCCCACTCCACATATGAGCAGAAAGGTCGTGACTGCAGACAGAAAGTTCTTAGAGATAGCCTGGATTTCAGTCAAGACAAGAATCCGTCATGAGCTGTGGTCATAGAAAATGCTTGAAATGCACATCTTGCCCAGCGATAAGGTCTTCTCCGTCTTCATCGTAAACCAGTGATGACTGATAAGAGACTTAGCATTTCCTTAGCCTCACATATATATAGGTATCCCCTCCCCACAGAGAGGCCGGCAAGCCCAGGGCTCGAATCACCGGCACGGCACCATGCTCCTGTGCGTGCTCCTGGCGTGGGCACTCTGCGTGTCCCAAAGCCACTCCACCCCCATGAAGATCACCCCAGTGTCCAGCCACAAAAATCACACTGCCATCTGTGCGGAGATTGACAAAGAACTTTCTGCCAATGGTATTGTGTATAATGTAAGTCTGGGTTTGCATCAGCAATGATTTTCTTCTCCTGGGGCCTTTGTGTGTCTGACTAACTTCTCTTGTTTCCAGGGAACGTTCGAAATCCCCCAGAACACCAGTAAGGTAAGGAGAGACTACCACCCACCCACCCCCTCCCCGGACCTTTCTGACCCCGGCGGAACTCAGAAACCCAGCCAGCACTCAGGAAAGAGATACGACCAAGGCCTGTGGGAGCAAGAAGAAATCAGAGCGTTTGAGGAAGAAGCCTGCAGCTGGGCCAAGAGATGAACCAGTGGTTAGGCCTCGGCTAGAGGGCAGGGTGTCACAGCGTACTCTGTGGGGGCTGGCAGCTCTGCTGGGGATGACCTGGCCTATCCCAGAGCAGGCCAGAGCCCCAAGGGAGGCCAGACTCCCACTGCCTCCATAGCTTGGCCCTGCACGGTCCCCCGGGCTCTGAAGAGGCATGGTGAGGACCAAGTCTGAACCCAAGGCTTTCTCAGGCCGGGGTGGTCAGTGGTCCCTTCCTGGGGAAGGGTCCGCGTGTGCTCCTCTGCATACCACCCCCACCCCCACACCCACCTCTGTCTCAGGAGCCCTGCTATGGGGAGTTCACCAAACAATTCGTCTCCACCCTGAAGAACGTGTCTGATGTTCACAAGAATGACAGCCGCATCAGGAAGATTTATAAGGACATGAAAGAACTCACCAGAATCTGCAGAAAACTGAATGTAAGTCGTCGCTTGTCACCAGGGAAACCTGTCTAGCGATTTCTCTGGCACCAGGGCCAGACACCCTACGGGGCCAAGGGCATCTTCTGTGGCACGGCCTCAGGTCCACTCACTGGGGTGGGGTGGGGGAAGCAGCAGAGTGCTGCAGGTGATGGAGTGATGATGCAGACATCTTACTGGAGCTTTCTGCCCTTGCCTGCTGGCAAGCCCCCATGGCCAGATGTCAGACCTGTGGACACAGGCTCTTTTCTCCAGAGGGCACTCAGTGCTGACCGAGCTGCGTCCAGTTCACCCCACCCTTGAAGCCTCTCTGCTGGGCTGAGGAACCCCTCTGGGGACCTGTCAGGAGAGTGCAGGGGGTGGGGCAGGGTCGACGGTGGTCTAGAGCAGTGGTTCTCAACCTTCCTCATGCTTCCACCCTTTCATGCAGATTCTCATGTGGTAGTGACCCCCCCCCCCCGCCACATACACACCATAACAGTCTTTTCGTTGCTACTTCATCATTGCTAACATTCATTTCATTACTACTGTGATGAATGGGGTGATCCCTGTGAAAGGATCGTTCGCCCCCCCAAAGGGGCCACGACCCACAGGTTGAGAACCGCTGGAGAGGGAGTGCCCTGGGGAAATGAAGGATACTCCTCTCTCTTTGTCTCATCCCTGAACCCCTTCCCTGCTGTCCTCGTGGCCCGCTCACAAGAAGTCTAGTGATGGGCCCTGACTGTAGACTGCTGGCTCTCTCCCTGGGAGCAGCTCTGGGATCTGGCACCCCACTTTCTCTGGACAGTGACCTCTGGGCCCACCTTCAGGCAGACAAAGGTGACCTGAGTGACCGCTTTAGGACTGAGGGGCTGGACGGACCCTTTTGATTCTGAAGACAAGCATTGGCTTGTTTTGGATTTTGTTTGTTTCCCCTAACAAGAAGGTGACTGAACCCTGTTCTTTGCTAGCCCACGGAATGCCCGAAGAACTGCATAATGGAGCAAAGCAATTTCTCGCGGTTCATGACAGCCTTACAGAATGTCGTCCGATCCATAGAAGGTTGGGGGTCCTGTAATGCCATCAAGAAAGGCCTCTGGGACCCAGTCCTCCCTCTGGAGCCTTGCATACAGGAGTAGAGGGGGGGCAGCTCCTGCAGGAGCCACTTCTGCGACAGTTTGGGGGGCCGGGAGTGGCTGGTAGCGGGTGGGGTGGGGGTGGGGTGGGCTGCAAAGCAGGGGTGGGGGGAGGAGGAGGTGGAGGAAACCTTTCTGTCGCTGATGCACCAGCAATCTGCTGTTGGAATAAAGCCTGGCATGTGAAAATGCTTGGGAGTGAGTCGTGATAGGGTCCAGCCCGCACGAGGGAAGGGAAGGGGCTGGAGAGGGAGAGGGGTTTGGGGCGAGGTCTCTGGTCTCTCCGGAGGTGCTTCTAACGCGAAGGGATGGAAGAACTGCTTCTCTCTGTCGGGGTTCTCTGCTTCAGCTGAAGTCCAGCAGATGGCCCCCAGCAGGGGCGCTGCCGAGCTCCTTGGCGCCCAGAAGACTTGCAGGGCCCACAAGCTGCTTTCCTCCCCTGCCCCTGGGTCTTTGGGCACAAGGGGCATGCAGTCCTTGCCCGTCCCCATCTCCCTCAGACTTGGGGCTCCAGACCATGACCTGTGCTCTCTGCGGCAGCTCTGGGGAGTCGAGATCGAATTCGTCCACACCCAGGCTCCGCCCCCCCCCCCCCGCCCCCGCGCCCAGTGACAGGCCACACAGTTTGTCATCCTGGCATGCAGCTCAGGGCAGCGGGCTTTCAACCTCCCGCAGAAGACTCTGCCGCCCAGGTTGGAGGGGAGTCTCACAGGAGCCAGGTGCAGCTCCAAAGCCCTGGCCCGATCCTTCTAGACCAGCACAGAGCACTGGACACAGAGCAAAGGCACCTGGTCTGCAACCCCGCCCCCACCCCATCCTCTAGCGTCCCATTGTCAGTGTGCAAACAGCCAGCAGCTCAAGTCCTAGACTAATGTGACTAGACTTCCCGCTTTTTAACAATTTCACAACGTCACGCGGTGTTTTAAAATTAAAATAAAATGTTGCAATACTATTTTTTGATCTATGTAAATTTTCGTTGCTCCAAATAGACCAAATTTTTAATCAAGGACACCCCTCCTCAACCCCACCCCTAGCCCCCCCGGTCAGTGGTGTTCTGCTTAACTCTGGTCACTTTATCCTCGAGGGTAGTCTGGACGAGCAAGCGCTGACCATGCCATCCCGCTGCTGGTCCAAATCCTCACCATTTGGATGATTTGCTGTCATCAACTGGGATGCTTGCCCCACCCTCCAAACAGCAGACAGCTCCCCACACCTACTGCAGGACCTCAGACGGCATGGCTTCACTAAGCCATCTTTCTTCTGGAATATGATTGTGTTAGTCCAGGTAGACTAGAGAAACAAATTCATAGACTTGCATATGGATATAAGGGAAAGGTTTAAATACAAGAGGAATGAAACATTGAGAAAGCATCGCAACCCAGTCCAGTCCAAGGTCATAAATCCAACATTAGCCCATATGTCTGATATCAGTCTGTAACGTCTCCTTCTGACTACAGTCGAAGCATCCCGGCGCAGGCAGGGGTCTCCCCCTGGCTCCTCACTTCCAGGGCTCAGGGTCCATCAACAGCATCCAGTGGTGGTAGAAGCAACTCAGCGCTGGCAGGGGTCTCCATGTGGCTTCTCCAGCTTCAGAGGTCCGGTTCCATCAGGGTAAGGCCCTGTGACTCCTCCTCTGGCTCCTTCAGCTCCTCGGACCCTGCCATCTTGTCTTGTTAGTAGTTTGTCGTCTCCAAGACTGACTCCCAGAAACTGAGAGTCAAGTCTCTCTTCTCCTATTGGGAAATATCCCGAGACTCCCCAGAATTGTCAGGAGAAAGCCATTCCCACACAAAGGCCTCATCAGCTATTCATTGGCTATCTCCAGATTGCCAGGCTAGACTCCACCCCTACATCCCAATCATGAAATCGACATCATGAATACATGACCTCCACAATGATGAAGGTCTAAAGCTGGAACCTCCTCTTGGTCCTGGCTAGACACCTGGGCGCCCGCATCATCTGCCCACTGACACAGCATGATCACCATGATGCTTGGGATGGGGCCTGCAGCCAGCATTCGGGCCAAGTACATATTTGCCTGCCTTCTTCCTTGCCCCTGCACCCGCAGGAGGTCACTCCTATTCAACCTGACCCTGAAGGGCCGCATCAGACTGGGGTGGGGACGGGGCTAGAGGTGGGGGTGAGTGTGACTGAGTGAAGTTGACACATGATCCCCGAATATGGAGCTGTGTCTGTGGCCCGGGCACAAGGGTTAGGGAAGGGGACAGGGTCCAGTGGTGGCCTTGGCCCTCAGATAACCCATGATCCAGATGTTCCAGGAGCTGAGCTTTCTACTCCTGATGTGTTGTGTGATCCTGGCAGGTGCCTCAGTCTCTCTGAGCATAGAGCCCACAAAGGTGTGTGTGTGTGTGTGTGTGTGTGTGTGTGTGTGTGAGAGAGAGAGAGAGAGAGAGAGAGAGAGTTTGTGTCGTGATTCCTGCCCCAAAGGCCATATCACAGGTTAGGTTTGTGGAACTGGAAAAGCCTCTCAGCATCTGATTCAACCTGAAGCTCAAAGTGAGGACACAGAAGATGGAGAGGCTGAAAGAGAGCTTTCTGGGGGTGGGGGTAGGGGAGCAGGTAGGAAGGAGACTGTATCACATGGAGTAACAGGCCTTCATTCCTTGACAGTCTTAAATCTTGTGCGAGGCCCCTGAACAGCCAGGCACCCATTGGAAGACCTGCAGTGAGGGCCACGGTGGTTGTCCAAACACTCTTGGTGACCCTCTGAGAGGCTGAGAGGTGGACAGTAGGGTGTGCAGAGCTTGCTCTGGGTTCAGAGTCAGTGGATGGTGGGAGACCACGGCTCCATGAAAGCCTGGAGCACCATGCCCATGGGTTTCTGGAGACCCTGGTAAATTGGAAGGGTAGAAATCTAGGCTGGATGCTGGACCCAAGAGACATAGTCTGGGACTGACAATGCACGTGCGTGTGCACAAATCCCCCCGTCCCGCCCCCACACACATACACACACATACACACACAGTCCCTAGGACGGCATAAATCAGTCCAAATGACACCCCTCAATCCTTACACAGCTAAGTCCTTGACTGCCAGCTGAAAAGTTGATGTGTCCCAAGCACCCAGCGACACCCGGGAAGCCAGGCCTGGCACTCTGTCTCTGCACGACCCGGACTCTGGAGGCGTTCTGCTGCTGCGCACACACGGGCTGCTGTGAATGGGAACCAGCTTTGCCAAACAGCCTCGCAGGAGGAAGCGCACAGCAATGGGGGGAAGGCCCCTGGGCCCCCCACCCCCGAGGAAGTGCCGGGCCAGAGGAAGGAAGGGGAGCGGGGATGGGGGGGTCTGAGGAGACAGGGCCATTGGCACCTAAGAGTAAGAAGGCTTCTCTGTTCACAAGAGCCTCCCAGAGTACGCCCCCCTCAAAAAAAGCCCACATCACTCTCTCCCTTTTTGGGATCCTGACCCTTCAACCTAGGACATCAGTCATATGGAGGCTGGATCCAGAATGGAAGACATGGCAGCAGACGCTATGGGCTGCCATGCCCCATGGATGAACCTGGGTGACCGGCAGGTGTATGGGAGTCCAGTCCCTGAAACAGGTTGGCCGGTGTGCAGCCTCGCCCTTTAACTCGGCCCTGTTGCTCCAGGAGGTTCACGCAGGGGGACGCTTCATTCACAGAAATGGCCAAGCCGTGGCTCCTGTCATATCAAAGCGAGGGTTTCAGACCGGGCAATGTGGTAGGTATCGAGGTACCCCATGCCCCCCAGCTGAGTCAGTGATGGCTTGCCTGTCTTTGACGGATTTCCTAAGTTGGTTATTCAACTGAAATGCCAATGGCTAGTGTACTGTGGGAGCCACTTCCACAGAGACCCAGCACAGGCCTGTCTGACGAGAGTCCTATCCCCCTCTTTCTTCCACAAGTGGTGGCCCACCCCCTGGTAGGTAGGGACTCTCTGTGTGAATGGGAGGGTACGAGGTGGGTCCAGCCATGTGGATTTAACCTCACGACTGCCCTGTGCTTTCACTCTGGGGCTCTTGTCCCCATCTGACCTCCCCGATTTGTGTCACAGTCCCTAGGGGGCATTCCTGGCCCTGGCAACCTGGCGGGCCCTGGTCTTGAGCCCCCTGCCTCCTGGCTTCCTGTCGCGGTAGGTGGCCGTCCTGTGCACCTGTGAGAGTATGGCTGCATGGATGGCTGTAGGGACCTTGCACACACCTTTCTGCTGCTTTGTGGTGTAAGCCTGTGGCTACTGCTTCTGCCCGCAGCAGCTCCTGTGCTGGGCCTTCCTGTCCCATTACAGGGTCCTGAAGGGGAGGGGGGGGTGCAGTGGGGACAGAGACATCCCAGCCTGCACAGACACAAGGCAGAGCCCGGGAGCCCTCTGGCTGATGACAGAGGGGGAAGCTGTCTCTCTAGAGAGCACCCTGAGCAACTTCCCTCCCCCCACAATGTTGCCTCCGTTCCTCCTAGAAGAACAGAGGTCAGAAGCTCCCTGCACTCAGAGCGGGGGCAGGGGAGGCACCAGGGTAACCCCGGAGGTGGGCACTGGGTGGGGGTGGGGGTAGTAGGTGCTGGAAGCCCCCACCCCCAGGGCACGCAGAGCAAGGGGACTTCCTCAGGATGATGGGAGAGGTCCCCCCCCCCAGAAGCTCCTTTCCGGGCTCTCAGAAGGGCTTCTGGTCACAGACCCTGCCTTCGGAAATGGCTGACCAATTTCCCTCCTTGCGAGGAGACCCTGAGCCAAGACTGCCAGGAAAGATGTAGCTTCTCAAGCTATTTTGCAATGTGGTTTGAGATAAGACCGTCGAAGCAGTTTCATGTTGCTGCCACCGATGTTATCGCTCACTCTCTCAACCCCAGAGATGATGAATTGAAAACTTTTCTCCCTTTGCTTTCTCTCCACTTCAAAGGCAGGGCCTTGCTGACTTCCCAGGCTCTGCTCTCGAACACCACCTGGACCCTCACAGCTGTGTGAAAGTGGGGTAGGGGAGTGGGAGTGTCGGTACTTCTTCCCTCAAGGCCCGTGGTCCTTTTGGAGGCGGGGGAAAGCCTGGTTCAAGACGCCTTTCTGGTTACCGAGTCAGGCTTCACATACAATAAAGCAGGCACATGTTAAGGAAACGGTTCGGTGAATTCTTCCATATGCCTAGAAGTAAGTGGGTGCCCAACACCCAGAGCACCCCGAAACCAGTGGCCAGCCCCCTGAAAAGCCTCTTTGTGCTTCCCCTCCTAGTCACTGTCCACATCCCTATCTGGCCGGATCCTGCTGAAGACAACTCTGCCCCAAAGGAGACACTAGAACCAGTGGCACCACCTCCCCCACCCGCACAGCTGGGGCAGCTAAGGGGAAGGGGGGGGCACGGAAACTGTACCACCTTCCATTGGCTTTTCCTGAACTTCCTTTTGTAGGATTGTACAGTGTTCTCTTTTCCACCTGGCTTCTTTCACTCCACACCACATTCTCTTAAATACGGTTTTACTTTAGCCTCAGAAATACTGCGGAGACAGTACCTCGAGGTCCCGTATCCCTGACACTCAGTTTTTCTCCTCACTCCTATTTCACGTGAGCTCGGAAGTCAGTGACAAGCACTGGCCTGAGACTTCGACGTTTTCATTAACTGAAGTCTGTACTTGATTCAGATTTCTTTCGTCTTTTTCGTAATGTCCACCCAGAAGTAATCATACTTAGTGACCATGACTCCTTAGGGCTCTCTCGGCTGTGACCAGGGTTAGCACACATGGCAGTTTAATCAGGCATGGGCAGTTTTGAGGGATCCTGGTGAGACGTCACTCAGCATTCCGTGTGTGCCGTCTTTTCTCTTGTAAGCAGTCCTTGTAGCTTGTTCTTCCCTCCCCCAACCCCCCCCGCCTTTGGGTGGCTGTGGAATGAGGTCACCATTTACCCATCCTACTCTTGACCGAGCTTGGGGTGTTTCCATCTCAGATTATATCCACAAAGCTGCTCTGAGCGCGCTGGCAGTCACTTCCGTCGGAAGGGCTGGGACTGCTGTGGGATTCCGGGGCCACATGATATACATGCTTGGGGTTTTGAAGATCTTGTCACACACGTTTCCAAAGCAAACTCCTTCATACACAATCCTGCTGCTTCCCACGCTGGGTCCCCGGTCTCCTCACATGACGTGAGGCTGCTTCCGAAACCCGATCACTGCGATGGGAAGCTTTGCTCTCCAGGATCCAGTCTTGCCCAACCCTCCTCACTCAGACAAGTCCTTTGTTGGGAAGCCAAGCCAAAGTCCGGAGACATTCTGGGCCAAGTCCAGCGACGCCTTTGCTCACAAGGTCATGGTTCCTGAGAATTCTGCTCTTAGACAGCTGCAGAAGTAGTTGGCCAGCTCGTCACTTTCCAGACGCCCCTCCCTCCACCGTCACCTCCGTGGAAGGGTAGCCTCCCTCTGTAGCATTTCCTGGTGGGGAGAGCTAGCCGAAGCAGGGCCCAGTGAAACATGAATGTGACGGGGGTCTCGGCTGTGACCAAGTTTAGCAGACATGACCTTTTAATCAGGCATGGCAGCTTTGAGGGATCCTGGTTAGACTTTTTCCAGCATTCCAGTCTCACCAGTCTGCCATGTCATTGCTCTGGGGGACCTGGGAGGCCCCCAGGAAAGTGTGGTTGCCAATGTCCAGTGAGGAGAGACCCAGCTGAGGGGCGGGACCCTGGCGAGCAGGTTGGTCTTGGGCCCTTAGTGAGACCCACTGTGTCCTCAGGCTTTCCTTCCTACCTGCCTTCAATTGTTATAGGACTGTACCCTGGTCCAGCCCGCCCTTTTTCTGTGGATGACAGACTTGAACATCCCTGGACCCCCATCTCTAAAAAGGCCCATCGTTTCTCTCCCTTGGCAACCGGGAGAGAACCACCTCTTCATTCCGCCCACCCGTACTTAGTCAGCCTTTACAAAGGGTGGAGGGTCCCTGCTGGGGAGCGGCGATGAGTTTGTAACCACCAGCTGCTCCTCAGGAAAAGGGCTGGGCTTTCTATTCCTGACAAGAGTTGCGATCTGAGAAACTCACAGGGACAGTTCTACCCTGTGCTGTGAGGTCCCAGTGAGCTTGGTTCTGTGTGTGTGTGGTTTTTACTTTATAAAGAGAGGGTCAGGGTTTGTACCAGGCTCTTGGGCTGCTGCAGAAAACGCGACAGATTCTTGCTTCTAAGGGCCTTCCGTCTTAAGGGGTTGAATTGAAGGCGCCCCATATGGGTGGCTGCGGCCTGAGCATGAATGCCGAGTCCTCGGGTCTGGTGGCTAGAATCTAGTGCACACATCTCCAAACTCATGTAGAGGAACAGTTCAACCCTGTCCGACACGGTGGCTGTGAGTGGACATTGACTCAGTAACAGTGAGTTCCATTTAGTTCTGTTTCCTTTTCAGGAAAAAAAAAAAAAAAGAAAAGACTCCTTCCCCCCATCCCTGGCAAATATAAACACTTGTACTATAGTCCAGAGTCCGTGATGAAGTATTAAAAACCCCTCATGACCATCAAGTCAATTCCTTCACTCACAGCAACCCTCTATGACAGGGTAAAACTGCCCTTGTGGGTTTCTGAGACTGGAATTTTTAACAGAAATAGAAAACTCAGTCTCTCTCCGAAGGACAGGAGCAGCTGGTGGTTTTGAACGGTAATTTGGGGGCTTAGCAGCCCAAGGCCTAGCCACTGCACTGCCAGGCCTCCTCTAAAATACAGACTAAAGGACAGGCACCTGCTTTTGTAGCCCCTGCCCTGGGATTGTTCCAGTGCCCCCCAGGGGGGTGGGGGTCTCCCTGGAGAAACTGCTCCAGTTCTGTGGTACCTGGCCACCTCCCCACCTCAGTGCTCACCGCTGCTCGTCTTCCTCACACCCGCCCTGGGCCCCAGAAACATACACCAGCCACCCCTCTGCACCCGTCACCTGTCTGCACCCACCTCACCTGGAATACTTCCCCCAACCATGGTGGGCACCTGGGTCCCTCAGGGTCCAGAGACATGGAGAGAACCTGTGTTAGAGTATCCCCTTCCTCAGAGGCTTGCATCCTGGGCCCTAGGGGTGCACTTTGGCTTGCTCCTCAGGGGATTTGTGGGTGAGCGGGATCTGCTCTGAACTACCAAAATGAGTTCCAGGCAGGGACGGAGCGCTGCTCCAGGGAGGAAGAAACTTGTGCAATATGAAAAGCCGCTGGCGACCTTCACCTGCCCCATGCCACTTCTCTAACCCCCTTACTATCTGCTGCCCCGCACCCCAGCACGCCCCACCTCCTCCACCTCCTCCCGACAGTGGTAAGAATCCACTCGCAATGGGGAGAGCGGGGAGTGGGGGCCCCTTCTCTGGCTGAGAATCCACTGAGACCTGTGTCCGCACAGTCGAGCCCTTCCTCTTGCTGAAACCCGCCTGGCGTTGGCGGCTCCTTTGGAGCCACTCCCGCACCAACTTCCGAGGCTGTGTCCTGGGTCCCAGGTGAAGGAGCCTCTTTTCACCTCTGATGACGGGAAATGCACTCAGGCTTCGTGGAAATCGCAGTGGAAAAAAAACAAAACCGCCCTCCCCCAAACTCACTGCCACGGAGTCAATTACAGCTCATAGCGAGCCTGTGGGTTTCCATGCCGGTCAAGATTTACTGGAGTAGAAAGCTCCGTCTGGAACTGCGGTTAGCTGGCGGATCCGTAAACCTCTACGCGACCGGGCCTCCCATCAGAGTGGAAAACGGCTGAATTCCCCCAAGTTTTGAACATGCTCTGGTTCTTAACCTGTGGGTGGTGACCTCTTTGAGGGTTGAACTTACAGTGCTCGCCTTAGACCCTTGGAAAAGATATTTCTGATGGTCTTAGGAACCGAGACGTCGTACCTAGATTCATCTCCAGGCGGTCCGCCCACATGCAGATACACCCACATAGAGTACCCGGCAAGAAGACTGACCCATGCTACACCGTGCTTCAAGACAAAATTTCATTTATTCGCCATTAGAAAGAAATATTTCACAATATATCATTGCATATTGTTTTTGTGATTCATCACTCTGGCTTTAATTATGTTCCATTTGTAGCGATGAAAATGCATCCTGTCAGATATTTACATGACGAATCATAACGGTAGCAAAATGACAAGGATGAAGTAACAACGAAAATAATTTCATGCTTGGGGTTCACCACAAAATGAGGAACTGCATGAAAGGGTCGCGACATTAGGAAGGGCTTGAGACCCGCTGTCTTAGAGGGACAAAGATGGACACCAGCTCATAAAAGGGCATTTGACGCACAGCCAGGGACACTGGCGCCGTTGTCCTCGTCAGCAGCAGTAGCAGAGGGGTGAGCTCAGTAGATCGATACCCTGGGGCCTGGCCAGGATTGGGCATTGAGAATCCAGCCCCAGCACCGTTTCCTGCCATCCCCACTTTTGGGAATCATCAAGCCCCTCAAAGGAAACACAGCGGGGTGGGGAGGAGAAACGACCACTCTGGGACTGTGTCAGACTTCCTCTGGTCCAGAGCCTGGGGCAGCCCCAAGATCGCCTGGCGGAAACCCTGGCTTTTTCCCAGGCCGCTTGGTGGCTTGCAGAGTGGCAGGGGCTGCCAGAGCCAGTTACCTCATGGTAGCTCACTCTCCTTTCTCCCCTCATGCCCTGGGGGGCTCTCCTAGGATGACTTTAGGGTGATCTCTCTGGAGCAGCTTCTGTGCCCCCATCCAGCTCCTTAGCAGAAACAGGGTTGGGTGTATAGCGGCACGGAGGCCAGGCTCACAGAAGGATCACGAATCATATACACCCCCCCCCCCCAACATTCCCCTCCATTGATCCAACCTCTGGAAAAGTACACCAACCTGGGGCAAAGTTCAAGGGGCGATCAGAGGAACCTGCAAGAGCTTCCGGTCATGTCCTGAACTGGGTCAAAGGTTCCTGTGCCACCCCCACTCCCCAAGGACTCAGAGACAGAGAGGTAGAGACTCAGGCGCCATCACCACACAGGGAATGCCTGTGAGCTTGAGGCGCTCATGACTGCGAAGCCTGGCAATAGAGAGAAGCATTTCCCCCTAAAACCTGTCAGGCTGAATGAAGGTCCAGGAGTCACGGGTAGACAGCCTGGCGCAGCATGACCACGGCAGTGATAGAAAGAGAGACACCACCTTGGGCTCCTGGAAGGGCCAGAGAGGTGGACTGACTAAGCCCCTGGCCCACTAAGCGATGCACAGCATCAGCGAGGGTTTGCAAGAGACAAGTGAGACCCACTGGGGACCCACTACAAGACACAGAGGGGAAAGGAATAGACAGAACTAGGGCCAAAGTGCATGTTACGAGCACGGACCAGTCTCTGGAGAAGGACATCGTGAACGTACAGGCGAGGGAAGCGACCCTGAAGGAGATCGACGAAAACAACGGTGACAAAAGTGGGCTCAGGCTATCTTTCGTCTGGTTGTGCTTAGGGTCGCTTTGAGTCAGAGCAGATTTGATAGCATCAAGCAGCAATAGTCAGGGCTCTCGTGGAGACACGCAGAGGCCCAGGTGCAGGCTGTGGTTGAAGTCAAGATGGTTGCTCAGTCTCAAGGTTCAGCCACAAGCTGTGCATGCTCAGGGCCGTGGGGGCTTCCCTCTCTTGATACTGAGATTAGACACTCAGATGGGCTCTTCTTTCACGGGTCAAAGTGGTCCCAACTCCGTGGGCCCCACAGAGTGAGGTGGACTTGCGCTTCACTCTCTCTGAAGCCAGGTTCAGGAATCGATCCCTTCCCTGTCCACTTCTCCCTTTATGGGGCCCTGAGGCAAAGAAAGTCTCCCCATAGCCGTCTGGGAACCACCTGCTCCCAGCATGACTTGTTCTACTCCTGGCCCTCTTTGTCCCAGATAAGATCCTAAGGACCATGGTGAGTCCAAACTCTGTGAGTCGGTGGATACTGGCTGGGAGATGCGATATCTGGTATTTCCACTGTTCGTCAGCGGCTGAATGGGTCAGCTCTCCCCTCAACCATCATGAAGCAGAAACCTGAGCACCGAAATGGTCCTGGCCCAGGGGACAGATGCTAGGTTAGCTCCTCATAGGTGGGAAGACTGAGACAGATTGGGACACACTCCTCTCTGAATCGATAGAGGTCTTTCTCCTAAGGTGATGCTGTCTGCTTGAGCAGGGTGTCTGAGGTTGAGTCTAGTGTGCAGGAGGGTTGGCAAAAGAAGAGAGAACGAAGAAAGATTGAACAGAGGGAGAAATTGCATGGTGATGCGATTACAACAGTCTCTGATTCATAGAAGAGGGTGGAGCTGGAATTGCCCTTCAAAGTTTTCCTAAGTTGGGGTGAAGGGAGAGGGTTTTGATATTTTCCTGTGGATCAATAGTAGAACGTGGGATTTCTATAGAAGTAAGCATGACCTTATGCAAGCCTTGGTGTGTGTGTGTGTGTGTGTGTGTGT
>PVJH01004745.1:9948-73550 GCA_004026705.1 Nesogale talazaci | reverse complement strand
ATTTCCAAGACTAAATTTTCATGAGCGTAGAAAGATTCATTTTTCTCCTGGGGAACAACTGGTGATTACAAACTGCGGATGCTGCTATGAGAGCAGCCTCCCCGGGAACACAGTATGCCACCAGGGCTCCTTAATACGGTTTAACAACAAGCTTGCAAAACTCCTGAAAACTTCACTCTGGGCTTTCCTGGGCCAGTGTGAGGCAGCTACATCACACCCGTGAGTCCAGTGAGGGCCTCTTCCTGGGGAAGCCTAGGAGAAGAAGACCAGTGAGACAGCTTAATCTCTCCTGTTCGAGGCCGCAACCGATATTTGCCATCCCCTCCTCTCCTTGACTTTAAAAAAATATTAAACACTTTTATTGGAGGCTCTTCCATCTCTTATCACATTCCATACATTCATCCATTGTGTCAAGCACATTTGTACACAGGTTGCCATCACCATTTTCAAAGCATTTATTTTCTACTTGAGCCCTTGGTATCAGTTCCTCATTTTTCCCTCTCACTCTCCCCCAGGCCCCCTCCTTCCCTCGCAAATCTTTAATAGGTTATAGATTATTATTTTCATATCTTACATCATCCTCTGTCACTCTTCACCCACTTTTCTGTTGTGTGTCCCTCTTGGGAGGGTGTTATATATTGATCTTTGTGATCGATTCCCCCTCCCCCCCACCTTCTCCTTATCTTCCTGGTATCTCCATTCTCACTGTTGGCCTTGGGGGTTTCATCTATCCTGGATATCCTGTGCTTCAGGCTTTTGTCTGTAGCAGTGTCCATGGTCTGGTCTAATCCGATTTGTAAGGTAGAATTGAGGTCATGATAAAGGGGGGGATGGGAAGGAAGCATTAAAGAACTAGAGCCAAGTTGTGTGCTTCATCAATGCTATACTGCATCCTGACTGGTTCATCTCTTCCTCGAGACCCTTCTGGGAAAGGATGTCCAATTGTCTACAGATGAGATTTGGGTCTTTACTCCTCATCCTCCCACCCTCCCAGTCCCCCACCATTCACATTGGTATGATTTTGTTCTGGGTCTTACATGCCTGATATCTTATTCTGTTGACACTCCATGATCACACAGGCTAGTGTGCTTTTTCCATATGGTCTTTGTTGCTTCTTAGCTAGATGACTACTTGTCTATCTTTAAGCCTTTAAACCCTCCAGAAGCTATATCTTTTGATAGCCAGGCACCATCAGTTTTCTTCACTACATGTGCTTATGCACCCATTTTTTTCTTCAGCAATCATGTTGAGAAGGTGAGCATCACAGAATGCCAGATTATTAGAACAAAGTGTTATTGTGTTGAGGGAGTAGTTGAGTCAAGGTCCAATGTCCATGTGCTACCTTAATCTTTCATATATATATATATATATATATCCCTCTCATTATATATAAATATATGTACAGGGGTACATGCCTGTATCTAGACCTCTATAAATAATTTAGACATCCTGCTTCTTTCCTCTATTTCATTTTATTGTCCTCTTTTCCCACAATCTGTTCGGCCTTCATTCGGGTTTAGTAATTCCTTGCTGCCACCATTACCCTTGATTAAACCCCATGAGGCGTCCTATGCCCTTCTTGCCATTGATTTTAGATAATTTGTCCCTAGTTCCTGGGTTGGTTTCCCCCACCTTTCCTTTCTTCCACCTCCCCTTCTCCAGAATCCCCCTGGAGCCATCAGATCCATTGTTTTGGGCTCCAAATTGTTTATGATGTCTATCTTATCTAGATAGACATGTAGAGACATTAATAAGTGCAAAAACCAGGCAAAGCCAAACAAAACAACAAAGGAAGAACAAAACAACAAAAAAATAACAACACCAACAAAAAACAAAATGGCAATAACAAAATGAAAGCCAGTGACAAAAAAGGAAAAGCCCATAAATCGTTTCAGGACTTTTTTTTTTAATCTTTAGAAGGGTTTTCCCAGTTGAGTCTGATGGATTGCCACACACTGTTTCCAAAGACTATTTTTGGTATTCCCCATGGATTTCATCACTTTGTTTCCCCTTACTGCTCTGTTGCATGCCCTGGATGTTTCACCCCAGGGTGATGGCGTCAGATTGGGCACAGTTCCTGCACTGTGCTCATAGTGTTGTCCCCTGCAGTGCTGTGGTTCAGTGAAGGACACTGTGTCTCATGGTGGGACAGGCCCTGTGGTCCTTTCTATGCATTGTCTGTTCTGGGCAGAAATATCGTCTTTAGGGCTTGATGGGCCAGGATGAGTTCCCCTCACTCTCCATGCCTCTTTGTTTCACCTGTGTGCTCTAATCAGATGTGTCAATTTCCCAAAGCTGTAGCTTCAGGGCTGTCCTCTGAAGTGGGGTGGGGGTAGGAAGTTGACCACATAGTTGGGATAGGGGCTGGACCCACAAACCTCTCCATAGGTCCCCTGGTACATGCTGTTATGTTGTATTCATGTCTTGGACACTGGGTTGAAGCCTGATCTCTCTCCCTCTCCCCTGTGGGAGATATAAACAATACCCTCCCCTTGGGTGGGTTAGTGCCCTGCTTCCCCTCTGACCATGTCTTTGTTTCTCTTTTTCTTTCACTCCCACCCCCATATAGTTGGCTGCCATATGTATAACTGGATTGGGTTTGGCCCCTGCCATAGTACCTGGACCTCATCCAAGGAGTGTATGTATATAGTAGCTTTCCCCCTATGCATTATTTTTTAAGCTGACCTCAGTGGACTCATGTTGTACATGTCCTTTTGTGCTTGGGTTTTTTTTTTTTTTTGCTTAGTATAATTTCCTCCAGTTCTTCCCATGCAGCAGTGTACTTCATGTGCTCATCGTTGCAGTTTAGGGATGCATAGTACTCCATCGTATGTATGTACCATAGTTTTTTGATCCATTCATCCGTTGATGGAAATTTGGGTTGTTTTCAACTCTTTGCAATTGTGAACTGTGCTGTGATGAATACTGGAGCACAGACATCTCATTGTGGTTTGTTTCTTGCCTCTTTTGATTATATGCCCAGTAAGGGGATTGCTGGGACAAATGGTAGCTCGATTTTCATCTGTCTTAGATATCGCCAAATCTATTTCCATATTGGCTGTCCATACCCACAGGTACACCAGCAATGGACAAGAGTTCCTATTTCACCACAGCCCTGCCAGCACTCTTTACTTTCTGATCTTTTGAATTGGGCTATCTTGGAGATTGCTAGCTGGTATCTTATAGTTGTTTTAATTTGCATGGTTAATGATCTGGAACATTTTCTCATATGCTTATTGGCCATTCAGATTTCTGCCCTTGGGGAACTTCTGTTCAGGTCCTTTGCCCACCTCCTCAGTAGGCAATTGGTGTTTTTCTTTTTGGAAGCCAGCAGAGTATTATAGGTTTTAGTACTAATGCCTTTGTCTGATGTGTCATTGCTAAAGATGTTTTCCAAGTCTGTCAGCTCTCTTAATTACTCTCTTGGTGCATTCTTTCTATTTACACAGGTGTATTATCTTCAGTATTTCCCACTTGTCAATTTGTGACTCCTCTGTGTTTGTATCCTTTCCTATTTCCGACAACCTATGTATCCTCTGTACCAAGGTTTCTCAGGTTTGTCCCAATTCCCTCATTAATTTGAGGTTTCACCTCAAGGTTTGTGATCGACCTTGAGTTTATTCTTGTGCATGAAGTGAGGTAAGGGTCTTGCTTCGTTTTTCTGCAGGTAGATATCTATTTTTCCAGCACCACTTATTGAAGAGAGCATCTGATTCCCATTTTATATTTTGGGGGCCCTTATCAAAAACCAGCTGTCTATATGCTGATGCTTTTATTTCTGGTTTTAAGCTCTTTTCCATTGGTCTGAATATCTGTCGTTATACCAGTACCACACTGTTTTAACCACGGTGGTTGTATAATAGGTGCTAAAGTCAGGTAGAGTAAACCCTCCCACTTTGCCCTTCTTCTTAAGGAGTTCTCTGCTAATTCTGGGCTTCTTCCCTCTCTACATGAAGTTGAGAATCAATTTTTCTTTTCAATTCTTTGAAGAAGGATGGTGATAATTGGTATTGAGATAACATTAAACTTATAGAGTGCCTTGGCCAGAACTGACATCTTTACGATATTGAGTCTTCTAATCCACGAGCATGAAATATTCTTTCATTTGTTGAGGTCACTCTTGGTTTCTTGTACTAATGTTCTGTAGTTTTCCCTATACAAATCTTTTACTTTTAACTCAGGTATTCACCTAGATATTTCAATATGTGCTTGGCTATTGTACAGGGTAGTACCTTTTTAATTGCCTCTTTCACGATCTTTTCTGATGTGTATAACAGTCTCATAGATTTCTTTTTGTTGAACTTATATCCTGCCAGTCTGCCATATTCCTCTATCACTTCCAATACTCTACTTGTGGAGATTTGGGGATTTTCAATATATAAAATCATATCATCCGGGAATAACAATAATTTCTCCTTTTCCTTCTCCAGGTGAATACTTTTCATATCTTTTCTTTGCCTTATGTTGCTAGCTAGGACCTCCAGTATGATGTCAAATATGAGTAAGGACAGAGGACATCCTTGTATGGTCCCCTTTTTCAGTGGGATTGTTTTAATCTTTTGTCCATTGACTACCACATTGGCTGTTGGTCTTTCACATATAGCTTACATTATATTGAGAAGCTTTGCTTCCATTCCTATCTTCTTGAGTGTCTTAAACAGGAATTGGTGATGTTGATGAATGCCTTTTCCACATTTATTGATATTATCATGTGTTTCTTATAATTTTTTAAATCAATGTTGCAAATGATACTAATGGTGTTTCATATGTTGAACCATCCCTGCGTTCCTGGTATGAATCCCATGGTCATGATGAATTATTTATTTTATATGCTTTTGTATTCTATCGGCCAGTATTTTTGCATCAATGTTCATTAGCGATATTGGTCTGTAGTTCTCAATTCTTGTGGGATTCTTGCCTGTTTATAGTAGCTCATAAAAGGAGTTTGGAGGTTTGCCATCTTTTTATGTTATAAAAGAGTTTGTGTAGCTAGGATTGGTGTCAGTTCTGCCCTGAGTACTAGGTAGAATTCTCTTGTGAAGTCATCTGGCCCCAGGTTTCTTGTTGTTGTTGGTAATCCCTTGATAACCTTATCTACTTCTTTCATTGCAATGGGTCTGTTGAGATTTTTGACATCCATCTGGTATAGTCTAAGGAGGGGTTGTTTTTCCAAGTTTTTTTTTTAAAGTTCCTGATTTCATCTCTGATCTGGACCAATACCCACTCCTTTTGCAAATGAGTGTTATCCATCCTCCAATTGTTTGCGCTTGTTTTCTTAATCTTCCTTTTGTTGATTTCCAGTCTTTTGACATAGTGTATAATCTCCATGTGTTTGAATTTACACATGCTTGACTTGTGTCCAAGTATGTGGTCTATCTCCAACTATGTGTCATGTGGGCTTTGAAAGAATTCTGGATTATTTTTTCATATAGGTGGAAAGCTCTGAAAATATCTATAAGATCAAATCATCCAATTGTACTGTTTAAATTTTTTCTTTGTAGTCTGTTTTTTTCAGAGTGGTGAATTAAAATTCACCTACTGTAATTATTGAGCCTGCGATTTCCTTTTTCATCCTTTGGAATGTTTGATTTACAAAATCCATGGGTCTCTCGTTGGACATTTATATATTTATTATGTTCACTGGTTTCTAGTCTACTGTTCCCTTGAGTATTATATAGTGCCCCTCTTGCCTCTTGTTATGGCTTGCATGTTGAGATCAATTTTGTCAGAGATCAAGATTGCAAGTCTCCCCCTTTTTAATTGCCATTTGCTTGGTATATTTTTCTCAGATTGTAATTCTCAGTCTGTTTTTGTCTTTAAGCTTGAGATGTGTCTCCTGTAGGCAGCAAATCTATGAGCTATGTTTTCTAAACAAGTCTGCTAGCCTCTACCTTTTAATGCCCAAGTTTAGTCCTCTGATATTCAATGTTATTACATCCATCTGTGGACTCTATCATGCCATCTTGTACCTTTTGTCTTGGGTGTTTTCCTATATACTTATCTTTTTTTTGGGGGGGGTGGTCATGGGCGCTACCCAGTGCTGCTCCTGAAAACCGCTAATAGATTTGAACCGCCAAGCCCATGGGCTGCAGTCCCACACTCAACCACTTATGCCACCAGGGTTCAGCCCCCTACATACCTATCTTATCAGTTTGTGTTGCGTGTGTGTGGTTCATTCTTGCCTCTTTCCTCCATTGAGCTAATACTATCTCAGGAACTGTTTTCTCTTTGTTGCTTTCTGGGTGGAATTGTTCTATGTGACAGTGTCCTATTTGTGCTTGATGAGTGTTGATTTTCTGCCTATATTGGGTCAGCATATTGGGTCTTTTGTAGGGATGAGTTTCTTTTTACATATTCTTTGAGTTTTTCCTTGCTTCAGAAGGTTCTTGCTTCTCCATCTGTCTTAAGAGATAATTCAGCCAGCTATAGTATTCTTGAGTTTGTGTTATTTTCCTTCAATTTTTGGAAGATGTCACCCCATTCCCTCCTCTCCTTCATTGTGTCCTCTGATAAATCTGAACATATTATTATTTGGGTACTTTTTTAAGTGACTCTTTGTTTTCTCCTAGGTGATTTTCTCCTTTTCCTCATAGTTGGATAATTTGACTACTATGTGTCTTGATGACTTCTTCTTGTTATTCAGTCTGAATGGTGTTCTTTAGTCTCCTGAATGATTGCCTGGCTTTCATTTATGAAGTTGGGGATGTTTTCCTCTAAGAATTTTCTCACTATTTTTGCAGTTGATTTTTTTTTTTTTGCTGTATCTTGTTCCAGTAGTCCAATTATTCTAATATTGTTCCTCTTCATAGTTTCAGACATGGCTGTGAGATTTTCTCCAGCTTCTCTGACTTCCTTATTTCACTGTCTTTCCCATTTGTCGAAGTCTACCTGCTCATCCTCTAGGTCAGGGATACTCAATACATCGATCATGACCTACAAGTCGATCGCAAACATAGATCACATGACATTCAAAAAGTAGATGTAAGCCTATCATCAGTCTCTTCACTTAGGTGATTTACAGTGCAGCCAATCAAATGCAATCTTAAGTGTCTGATGCATGTGCAAACAACTGCACTAACTGCAGCAAAACTGACCAGCTAAGTTATATCCTATTTTGAGACCTTGGGTTTTTTCCCTCTTAAACATAAGAGAGGGTGCTAAAATGAGTGGGGGAGCTGGACCAAGTAATAAGACAAAAATGTATCTCTTTCACATGGAATGGGAGATTTTGACACTATAAACCAACCGTTAGCTGAAGTCTAGAGCGCATGAACAGTTTTAGAGCTTACTTGCAGAGAGAAAGTACCCAAATATGAGAAAATGTGCTACCTCCTTGACGCATTATTTGGCTCTACTTATTTATGTGAGTCAGCCTTTTCCCACATAAAGATCATGAAGCCCACGTACCATTCCACCATGACCATCATCATTTGGAAGTGTGCTTGAGGCTGGCTGTCAGCAGCTACTATCTGAACTAAACATCCCTGGCTCATTCCATTCAGTGCAAGTCATCAGAGTAAATTCAGGTAATGGCAAAAAATGTACATAGTTAACTGTGTTGTGCTGTACAATTCATATGGTTATGCAAAGTACATGAACAGACATTGTACATATAACGAATTTTTGAATAAATTTAAGAATAAATGTAATAAATATGTTTTGCATTTTTATAGCAGATAATTCATTTTGACAGGATCATTTTATAAGTAGCTCACATGCTGAAGAAGTGTGAGCATTCCTGCTCTAGGTCACTGGTGCGATTCTCTGTCTCCTCAAGTCTGTTGGTAAAGTCTGTTTGGAGCACTCACCTAATCTGGTGTCAATTTGAGGATGAAGAGTGTAGGAGTGGTGTCTAGCCTGTCAATCTGGAAATAGCCGGTGAGACTTCTGTGGGGGCATGGCCTTCTCCTGAGAATTCTGGGAAATGTGGCAATTCCTTCTTGGAGGCAGACACATTGTCTCTTACTTCCTGGGAGACATTAGACTGATGAGGCCGGCTCCCTGAGAGACATCCCTGAGGAGAAGCCACATGGACCTTCCCTGATGCAGTGAGAACACTGGGCCTACAGAAGCCACCTAGAGATTCCTGCCAGCACTGAGATGCTTACAACACCACTGGATCCAAAGATTTCCTACCCACTGGATTGTGGTCATTCTGCATTTGACATCATTGCATGTGTTTTGTGAGTCTGAAGAGGACTTAAAGATTGGTACCCAACTTATGGACTAATAACGGACTTATGACCTTGGATTGAACTGAGTAGAGATGTTCATTTCCTCTTGCATATAAACCTCTCCCTTATATACATTTGCGTGTCTATGGATTTGTTTCTCTAGTCTACCTGGACTAACACACTGCTATTTTGCTACTGGATTTTGTTATTTCATCCCTTGTGTCTTCTATTTCTCTTTGGTGCATGGCCTTTACTTCCACTATCATTTCATCCTTTTTCTGTATTGCTTTCCTCATATCCTGTAAGACCTGAAGCAACGTTCTGATGATTTCTTTCTGTAGCAGGTCAATGTCTGCTTTTTTCTATGCACGACGTTAGGTTCATGATTTCTTCTGGCATCGCCTTTTGTTTCTCCTGCTTTTTTGTTGAGGCTGTTGGGGCTGGCTGCTACTTACGTGCTATTTTAGAGGAGCCCAGCACTATCTTTCAGAGAGTGGAAGAACACTGAGCTCTCTCTTTGGGAGATTTGTAGTAGTACATCTTCGATCTACTTGTGGCTAGCTGCATGGGGGTGGGGGATAGTAAGACTATTACTCTATCTTCCTGCAGATTCAGTCTTACCCTTGGTGTATAGGCCCTCTTTTTCTTGTCATCCCCATGCCATGACCCCTCAATTCATCCTGGCAGTTTATCTGGTAGCATGACCCAGGTCTTCATGATTAAGGATCTGATTCTTTGTCCATTGCATATGTCCACTTACTGTCATTTGGGGAAAGGGATACCAAAGATGTACATCTTCCTACTTCTCCAGGATGACCTTCTTCTTTACTGATGGACCCTGAATTAGCCCAAGACACCCAGCACTCACATGACAACGACAAGCAAGCATGTAGGTACTGGATGTAAATATAGCTTATAGATCTTCAAGATGCTAGAATCAGGTAGTGAGGCAAACACTGACAGAGTCCCCAGTGCTAAAAGATAGACTCAACTAGGGCTGACCTATGGCAGAGAGTTAAGTGCCCTGGCATCAGCCTTACTTATATTTCAATGAGACCTGTGCTATGGCCCCGGTGGAAGTGCTCCTTCTCTGGGATCCAGGATGGCTACAGCCACAGAGCCCAGAGTATCAAGAGTGAGAAGCACACGTTTCCTTAGCAAGTCACTGGGAATGATGATAAAAGAGGCCACTTCCACTTCGACCTCTGGGCTCTCCGACCTTTGTAGTGTACCTATCTATAGGTACATATGTGAGAGCTCTGGTGGCATCGTGGGCTACAAGTTGGGAAATAAACTGCAGGGCCAGCAGTTCCAAACCACCGGTCACCACTCTGGAGAAAGACGAGGCTTTCTACTCCGTTAAAGATTGACAGTCTCTGAAACCCACAGGGGCAGTTCTACTTTGTCTTATAGGGTTGCTTTGTGTCAGATGACAGTGAGGTAGGTACTTATGAGGAGCCTGGGCGGTGTATTGGGTTAAGTGTTGGGCGATTTACTGCGAGGATGGTAACGTTAACCCACCAACTGCTCCACAGGAGGAAGACGCGGCTGTCTGGTCTCAAAAAGACTTATAGTCTTGGAAACACATTCTCTGCTGGCACATATAGAATTTTGATGGGTGTGTTTGGTTGGGTTTGGTTTATAGGACCATAAAGCTCTCTATAAACATCTTTGATTTGTACAACTGACATTCCTATCAGAGTGATAAGTGAGACGTACTGGAAATTGAAGCCAATGTGAGCGAGGAAAGCATGTTGCAGTCAAGGTGATGGCATTTCTCTAGGTAGGAAAAGAGGGAGGAGAAATCTCCCATTGGGAAAAAAATGTTTAACAATACATATATAGAACCCAAGGGGAGAATGTGCCTGGTACTATGTTCCTAATTGGATACTTATAATCTAGTTTCTATCCACACCTTGGTGACCCAGGACATGTTCTACAGACTACTGGGACTTTAGATTGTTCATTCAAGATGCACAACATCTAGAAGGACTCAATGTGGAAATCCCACAAAAGGAACTGGGATTTACCTCAAACTCACCAGTTGCCCTTGCACTTACGGCTTAAACTCTAATGTGAGAAGAAGCAGTTCTTGCTCTCCCAAGGGTATAGAAGTGGCAGTCTTTGGATTGGGGTTCAGATCTCTGCCTTGAGGGCCCCCAATAAATGGTAGCCCAGGACTACCATATACTTATTATTTTAATTCCCTCCTTGCTTTAGTATGACATGCATTAATCTGGTCGGCATGGTTCTATCAGGGTAGATGAATATTATTGAAGGTTTTGCTCTAATACCAACTGTAAATAGTGCTGGGGCAGTTACAAATCTCCTGTGAACTTGAATAAAGTCTAGCCTGTCAATCAGGACATAGCCAAGAGTGCCTGTGTGTGGGCATGACCTCCCGAGGATTCTGGTAACTCCTGTCCTCCTCCTTGGAGGCAGGATATACACTCTCCCTATGAGACTTTCCTGTTGACAAACCACATTGAGCTGCACTGATGGAGCCATGTCCAGGAACTGGAGGACCCACGTGGAGACCCATGTCAGTTCTGAAATCCTTCCACCGCCACTGGATTCACAAGACTTTCCACCCACTGGCCTGTGATCTTCCTGTATTCGATATCGTTGCTTCTGTCATGTGAGTCTGAAGAAGAATTTATAGATTGGTATCAGACATAAGGGCTTATATTAGACATAGATTTGATCTGGACTGGGATGGGGTGTTTTCTTAATATAAAAGTACTCTTTGATCAAAGCTCTTTCTTTTTTTTTTCTTTTCTTTTAAATCCTTTTATTCAGGGCTCATATAACTCCTGTCAGGATCAATACATCCATCCATTATATGCAGACCACATTTGTATATTTGTTTCCATCATTATTCTTGAAACATCCTCCTTCTACTTAGGCCCTTGGTATCAGTTCCCTATATTTCTCCCTCCCTCCCCACTCCCCCTCTCTCATGAACCCTTAATAATTTATAAATTATCGTTATGTTGTCAATGGTATACTGTCCAATGTGTCCCTTCACCCACTTTCCTGTTGTCTGTACCCCAGGGAGGAGGTTATATGTTGATCCCTGCAATTTGTTCCTCTTTTCTACTCCACCTTCCCTCCACCCTCCTGGTATCACCACTCTCACCACTGGTCCCTAAAGGGATCATCTGTCCTGAATTGCCCATGTTTCTGGCTCCAGTATATATCCCCTGGTCTAGCTGGATCTGTAAGGTAGAATTGGGATCATGATAGTGGGGGTGGGGGGAGGAAGCATTTAAGAACTAGAGGAAAGTTGCATATTTCATTGTTGCTACACTGTCCCCTGACTGGCTCATCTTCTCCCTGCAACCCCTCTGTAAGGGGATGTTGTCGCATTCTTTCTTATACATACATGAGTGTCTCCAGAAATGTTTCCCTAGTCACTCCAAACCAACACAAGTGTCAATCACTTAAGAGTTTATTCTGTACAAATCAACAACTCATGTGTTGCTATTCACACAAAAAATCTTGCTTTTGTATTAAAAACTATGACCTTGTGGATGGCTCTTTTTCTTTGCAAATTATGGTCTCCATGTTACTTCAACTGTGCCTATGAGGCTGGTGACTCCTGAACAGCATGGTCTGCAATATGACCAACAGGTCTTAGGATCACAGGTTTATTCCATATTCCACCATATTTGCTCTAAGGTGATTTTCATGATTTGATGATGTTATATGAGAACACTTTCTGGTGGGCCAAGAACTCTGGAAACCCCTGGGTAGTAGTATTGACTGAGCTTCTTCTGATAGGAAGGTCAAACCTATATACTTGTCAAAATTAATCATTGATTCTTTCAGGGTATAAGAAATTCAATGCAATCAATTTTCAAACTCATGGCTTATTGGTCTCTTCAAAGTACTGTCTTGTATCTGGGGATCATAGTTGGTTTCTGTTGCTAGCAAGGTAGTCACTTGACCATGACAATAGCAAAATTAACTATCCTAAGAACCAGTGCTGTTAAATTTATGCATAGCCTCTATCCCTGACACCTTGCCATCATGGAAGTTGAATAATAGCAAGTGGAAGAGTGATTTTGTTTGCCCAATTATTTGAACCTCTTCTATTGTGGCATGCATCCTAATAGGCATTAGCATGCAAAACAAATATCTTGCTACTTCATGGCCATAAGGGAGCCGAGGAGAGAGGCTGGATCACAGGAGGTGAGGCTCTATGTCAAAGGTCCTGACAGGTGGACTCTTGCCTCAATTCTGCTCCTCATCTGAACTGGGTCATTGGAAGCCTCTGTCAAATCAGCCACTAGTATCCAGAAAGGATATACTAAAACTTTTCCATCACATGTATTGTTCTTTATCTTCTAACTTTTCTCTTTTCAGGCATCTGACCAGTCATCTGAGTCATGTGCCAATGCCCCTGAGTTCATAAGTATACTAATGGGACACCACCACAAGGTCCAAAGTCAAGGTTCTGATGAAACATCAGAAGCTATGTCCACTGGAAAGCCACACCCTCATGACTCATGTCTGCACCCCAAAAAGCCTGGTGATGCAGTGACCACACACTTGGCTGCTAACTGAAAGCTCAGCTGTGTAATCCCACTAGCCTCACTGAAGGAGAGAGCAGGGCCAGCCTGCTTCCATAAATATTTGCAGTCTTAGAAGAGACCTCGTCAGGCACTTCTACTTGGACATGTAAGGTTTTTAGGCATTTGACTCAAGCCAGTAGCAGCAGGGCTGTCTTTCAAGGCCACTTCCGAATAGTTTGCTCACCGTTTTTTGGTTTGGCAAGTTTGAGTTGGTGAAACAAGCTTAGGGTGCTGTCCCCTCCAACAGCCAATCATTGAAGAGACCTCATATGGTCATAGCTGTGAAGTTCTGTCACCAACTAGGTCCTGGGGTATCTGTTTATGTAGCTTGCGTGTGCCTTCCCTGTCCACTATGCTCTTGCTTGAGTCTAGAAGAACCAATTCCATCTTATGATGGATTATTATGAGCCCACCTGCCTGATGGCTTAGTGCATCTGACAAGGACCAACGCATCCTGACTAATCCTGGTCCTTCTTTCAGGTCCCCCACTTCAACCAAGGCTTAGCAATGTGGCAGGAATTGCTTTTCAAAAGAAAACATTCTAGGGGGGCAGGATGGAGACCCAAAGGCCATTATAGAAAATTGGACATCCTATCACAGAAGGGTCACAAGGAAGGGAGATTCAGCCAGGGTGCAGTGTAGCACTGACAAAACATACAATATTCCTCTAGCTACTTAATGCTCCCCCTCCCCTCACTATCATGACCCCAGTTCTACATTACAAATCCTGCTAGACAGGAGCATGTACACTGGTACAGATAAGAACTCTCAACACAGAATCCAGGACAGATAACCCCCTCAGGAACAAGTGTGAGAGCAGTGATACCATGAGGGTAGGAAGAAGGTGGGGAGGGGAGGGGAAACTGATCACAATGATGGACATATAACTGCCACCCCACCCCCTACACACACTCAGGTGACAAACAATGGAAACAGGGGTAAGTGGACGGTGTAAGATATGAAAATAATAATTTTTAATTAACGAGGGTTCTTGAGGGAAAGAGGAGTGGAAAGGGAGGGGGAAAATGATATGTTAATACCAAGGGCTTAAATAGAAAAGAAATGTTTTGAGAATGATGATGATAACAAATGTACAGATGTGCTTGGCAGATAATGGATGTATGTATGAATTGTGAGCACATTTGTATGAACCCCCCCAACAAAATGAGCTTTAAAAATTATCATGCGTTCATGGAGGTGGGAGAATGGGGGGGGGAGAGGAAAAAATGTGGAGCTGATATCAAGGGCTCAAGTAGAAAGAAAATGTTTTGAAAAGATTGATGGCAGCATATATACATATATGCCTAACACAATGGATGTATGGATTATAATAAGAGCTGTAAGAACCCCCAATAAAATGATTAAGCAAAAGAAGAAAGAAAACTTTGCAATTCAAATGGCTTGAATTTTCTCCAGAACCCTAGAAACACCGTGTATTTTGCCAAGCTTATATCTTTAAAATGTTTCTGGATGGGACAAATGAAGCACATTCAACTACTAACCTAATGGTTAGCAGTTCAAACCCACCCAGTTACACCATGGAAGAAAGACTTGATGATGTACTTCCATTAAAAATTCAGCCAAATCAAAGCCCATATGGACAAAGCATATACACCAACTGTTGTGATCATGAGGTGTTGATAGGATCAGATATCAGGCATCAAAGAACAAAAAAATCATATCATTGTGAATGAGGGGGAGTCAGAGTGAAGCCTCAAAGCCCGTTTGTAAGCAACTGGACATTCCCATACAAAAGGGTCTTAGGGAGGAGACAAACCAATCAGGGTACAGTATAGCACCAAGGAAACATGCAACTTTCTTCTAGTTCTTTAATGTTTCCTTACCCCTCCTCCCACACCACTCTCATGATCCCAATTCTACCTTACAAATTCAGTTACACCAGAGGATGTACTCTGGTACAGAGGAGAGCTGGAAACAGGAAATCCAGGACAGATAAACCCCTTGAGACTAATAATGTGAGTAGCAATACCAGGAAGGTAAGGGAAAGGTGGGGGGAGGGAGGGGGAACCAATCACAATGGTCTACATACAATCCCCTCCTTGGGATATGAACAATAGAAAAGTGGGTAAAGGGAGACACTGGCTAGTATAAGACATGATAAAATAATAACAATTTATAAATTATTATAAATTTATGAAAAGGGTTCGTAAGGGAGAGAAAGGATGTCAGGGAGGGGGAAATTGTGGAGCTGATACCAAGGACTCAAGTAGAAATAAAATGTTTTGAAAATGATGATGGAAGCAAATGTTCCAGGGAGCTTGGCACATGGATATATGTATGGATTGTGATAAGATTTGTACAAGCCCCAATAAAATGATTTAACAACATTCCAGCCAAGAAGACCTCATGGGACAGTTCTGTCCTCTAATACCTGGAGTCACCATGAGCAGGAATCAACTTGATGGCACCAGCTTCGGAGAGGGACATCATGCTTGGTCACTACAAGGCCAGAGAGAAAGAGGAAGACCGCCAAAGAGATGGATTGACATCATGGCCACAACAATGCCCTCAAGCATAGTGACAATGTCAAGAGAGACATAGGATTAGGAGTGATTCACTGCTGTGCCTAAGTCACTCTAAGTTGGAACCTACTTAACAGGGCTTAACAACAACGACAGCAGCAACAGCAACAATGCTTTAAAATTCTAGACAATGGTAAGTAGAATGACCAACCGTGTTGAGCTGTTTGACACTGTCGCCTGAACTTGACCCAGACCCCCCTCAAAGCTGGAGGCTTTTTATGTCACTGCTAGGTATATGGATCAGAATATTCTTTTCAGGTGTGGAATAGGCTGTATCCATCATCCTTAGAGACCTACCACACATTGTACTCCCTTCTTCATATGGGGAGATGCAAAATATAGTTATTTGTCCTGTACCTTGTGGGAGATTCCCTGACATGCTCCAGACCATTGAATCTTCAAAATTCTTGTTGATCTAGCCGGTCCTGAACAACCATAATGTTGATCTTCTGCCATGACCTCTGATGTCTGATTGATACAACATTATTGCTAGAGTAGACCAGAAGTCTGTTCTGCAGTACGTCCAGGTGGTCTATATCTCTTGGGACCATATTGTAACAGTGAGCACGAGATTTAACACAGTCTTATAAACCTATATTTTGTTCAATTGTTTGGCTCAAGTGAATGAAAACTGTTTCTAATCGGAGTGGAAAGGAGGCATTCTCAGAACAATGACCACACAGCGCCATTGAGCTGGCTTCAACTCATAATGACCTTATAAGGTCCCCAAGGCTATACATCTTTCTTGCTCAGTCTGTGCTCAAAGACATGCTAATCTAATATAGCAAAAATACCCCCCATAGTAGACATAGTGAGTGCAACTGGGATACTATTTGTCTAGTGATAGCAGTCTACCACTGTTAGCTTTTGCTAATTAATTAAATGGAGCTATGGAGCAATTTAAATGATGAATTAAAAGGAGAATGGAAGCATGGGAAGCACTTGCTCATCTATGCCAGGAAATCTTGAAGACAGTCTTGGCCAATCCATTGGAAGAGACCCATATTTGTGCCCATTTCAAAGAAAGATGAGTCAACAGAATGTTCAAATTTATAGAACACATAATTAGTATCATATGCAAGTAAAATTTTGCTGAAATCATCCAACAATGGTTGCAGCAATACATTGGCAGTTTTCTGCCAAAGGTTCAGACTTGATTTGGAAGAGGAAGTAGAACAGAGAATATCGTTGTTGATGTCAGGTGAACCTTGGCTGACAACAGAGAATATTAGAAAGATGTTTATTTGTGTTTTATTATGCCACGTCATAGTCTATTTGGATCATAACAAACTATGGCTAGTTTTGAGAGTGGGAGTTTCAGAACACTTAATTGTGCTCATGAGAAACTTCCACATGGATTACAAGGCAATGGTAGAAACAGAACAAGGGGATAATGTATAGTTTAAAAATCAGGAAAGATGTGCAACATTTTATCCTCTCACCATTCTGTTCAATTAGAAAATCATCAGAGAAGCTGGGTTACTTGAAGAAAACTGTGGCATCAGGATTGGAAAAAGCTTTATTAACAACTGGAAGGCATAGATGACACAGGCTTGCTTGCTGAAAGTGAGGAGGACTTGAAGTCCTTACCAATGAAGATCAAGGATGGCAGGCTTGCAGTCTTCAGTCTGGATTAGAACTCAATGTAAAGAAGACCTAAATCCTCACAACTAAACCAATGGGTAGCATTGTGATCAATGGAGAAAAGGTTGAGGTTCTCAAGGATGTTGTCTTGTTTGGATCCACTATCAATCAAGGCTCACTGATGCAGCAGTTAAAAGATAAAAAGAAAAACCCTCTTTAGAGGATTGAAAAGCAAGGATGTTACTCTGAGGACTAAGGTGCACCTGACCTGAGTCATAGTATTTTTAATTGCTTTATACGTATGTGAAAGTTGAACATTGAATAAGAAGACTGAAGAAGAATCAATGCATTTGAATTGTAGTTCTGGAAAAGAATATCGAAAGTATCATGAACCCCTAAAAGGACAATCCAAAATGTCATGGAAGAAATACAGCAGAGTGTACCTTAGAGGCAAAGATGGTGAGGCCTTGTCTTGCATGTTTTGTACATGTTACCAGAAGAGACCAGTTTTTGGAGGAGGCTATCATCCTTGGTAATGTAGAGGGGAAGAGAAAGATAGGAAGGCCTTCCAAAAGATGGATCAACACCATGTCTACAGCAAAGGACTCAGGCATAGGAGGAATGGTGAGGATGGTGCAGGACTGGGCTGCATGTTGTCCTGTTATGCTATGGGTTGAACTGACTGGATGACTCCATCATGTTAACAATAATAGCATGATGGAGAACATCACTGTGGAAGCGACATAGTTTCAGGTCAACGTGAAGATATATAAAAGTGTAGAGGTCACACTATCAATCAGGTCACAGCATGATGGTGACTCCTTGTGCTAAAGATACTGGGGGGATCCTGGGGGAAGCCTACAAAGGAGTGTCCTGGGAGCCTTCCTTTCTCTCTCTGCCTTCACATTCTTGTTAGGGAGTTGTGTTAGACTGGGTTGACGAGAGAAGCAAATTCACAGACACTCATATGTGTATAAGAAAGAAGCTTAGGGCTGAGCCCCGGTGGCGTAGTGTTTGAGTGCGGGACTGCAGCCCACTGGCTTGGCAGTTCAAAACCAGCAGGAGCTCTCCAGGAGCAAGACTGGGCCTCCCACTTCCACCAGAAGGCAGTGATGCCAAAAAAAAAAAAAAGGAAGAAGAAGAAAAAAGAAGCTTATATACAAAAACAATTAAATATTGAGAAAACATCCCAGCCCAGTTCAGATCAAGTCCATAAGTCTGATACTAGCCCATATGTCTGATACCAATCTGTATAGTCCTCTTCAGACTCACAAAACACCTGCAGTGATGTTGAATGTAGGAATATCACAGGCCAATGGGTGGAAAGTCATGTGGATCCAGGGCTGGTAGAAGCATCTTCCCAGGGAATGGTGTTTATCAGTGTAGTTCCATGTGTGTCTTGTGAGGAGAGTGTCTCCCAGGGAGTGAGGAAAAAGAGAGAGAGAAGGGTGTCCCACCTCCAAGGAGGAAAGGCCGGTGTTCCCAGAATTCTAGGCAGAAGGTCATACCTGCACAAAGGCCTCATTGCCTGTGCTCTGATTGACAGTGCAGACTCCAGTCCTTCACTCTTAATCCTCTCAAGTTCCAAATTGACACCAGATTGTGTAACTACCACAGGAGCCACTCTTTATCCTGCAATGCTTGCACCACCATCGGATCCACACGACTTTGCACCCACTGACCTATGATCTCCCTGCCTTCTGCATCATTGCATGAGTCTGAGGAGGGACTGACGGATCTGAGTTGCACTGCGCTGGTATGTTTTCTGGATCGATAATTACTCCTTGATATAAAGTTCTTTCTTACAAAGATATGAGTGTCTCTGGATTTGTTTCTCTAGACAACCTGGGCTAACACATACACCCCGCATCCCTGGCTCTTCACTGTTGGCACTGTTTTCTACTATAACCTCTGGCACGCAATACGTGTCTAAGATTTACTATTTCGCATGATTTTGGAGGGAAACTTTTGAGGCTTCCCCTTGGTTTTCTTTACGATGCTAGCCCTTAACACATCGGCTCATATGGGGTCGCACTAATTACATGTATGTCTGCCCATTTGCACCATAGAATCTGTGACCTGTTCCACTTACTGGACAGTCTCTGTCATACTAGAGTCTAGAGTCTCTGAACGACTAGATAGAGTCCTTCTAGCTATAATCTTTGTAAGTCTCATCAGATGACAGGAAGGACGGTCAAATATGAGATATCTGTGGTTCACAGAGAAGACTGGATAAGGGGCATGTGAAAAGGAAGCATGGCATCCTGTGGCAGAGAACCATGCAAATTAAGTGTATGGGAGGGGCTCTTAGGAGGGATTAGTCTGTTTTGTCATCCCCTTTAGTTTCAAATGAGCCACCCCAGAGACAGAAACAGGATCTCACTACCACCAAGAGAGAAGAACCAGGAATAGTGTGTATATTTTGGGCCCAATATTCCTAGGTTGAACCTCTGAAAGACGATGAAGAAGCAGAGACCAGAGAACCAAAAGACCACAGCAGACAGCACAATGGGATGCCTGACCCATAGCCAAAGAGAGTTGAGTGTCTCGGGACAGGAAGTTGGCCGGCAGAGTAGAATACCTTCAAACATTTGTGGGGAGCAAGGTTTGTCACCCCATGGAGCTGGAGCTGAGTGCCTTCAGGCCAAGGTTTACTGGTGTAGATCCTTATTGGCAGAATTACAAGAGCTTTGTAGCACTTGCACAAAGCAGTGCAAAGATCAAAGACCTCTAGCACTTGAACATGCCTGCAGGCATTGCAGAAATAAGACTGTCCTGATGGAAGAACTCTATCCTAAATTGTTTCTGATTCTGAATTGTTACCTGTTAATTTCCCTGTAATCATGAGTATGGTTCTGTATTGCAAGAAATGATGTAAGCTGGGAGAGGAAAGGAAAGTTCTTTGGAAGGGAAGGTGAGTGTCAGAATCGGTTCAAAGGTGGAGGGTATAAAATCTGCCCCCGGGTGCAGAGCCATCAGTCTTGGGGTGGTGCTGATGGTGATTTTCCTCCTCCGCCCTGGCAAAGTTGGAGGGGGTCATCAAGCATCCTTACCCTATTCTTGCAGTCTCTTACAGGGGGTCATACTGGGACTTTGGTCTTCAGGTAACAATATCAACGTGGAGTCTGTGCGTTTAGCAGCCCTGTAGATGTTTTGGTATTCTCTTTTTGCCAATGACACATGGCTACCAAAGTACATGGCCCTCAGAGTCCTTAGGGAAGAGCTGGGGAAGACATGGCCATGCACACTGGCTCTGTTGTGGAATCCTTCCCTTTGGATACCAGAGTTCGTCAATCAGTGAGTTCTGAATCTGAAAACTGGTTCAGAGGTGGGAACTAGGCATGGGAATTTTTAACGATGGTGACAGGATCATCTGTCCTTGTTGGATTGACTTTGTATAAAAAGAGCAGGACCATTGTTGGCTGCCCATACAGACAATTAATTTTTTTTCTTTTTTGCATGAAGGGAACTGTGTTCTAGTAACCGTCTCCATAACTCTTTGACTCAGGTCCTCTTGCCTGATTGTTATTCATTATGATGATTAAATCCATTTGGTGTCTGGGGGTTAGATACTACTAGTTACTTATGTTTGGATCCATATATATTTGAATATATGGTAGCTTTCTTATATTTGAATCCATATCACCCCAATTGCCATTAGGCAGCTCAATTCTGGAATGATATCTTAGGCCAGCCCTGGTCTATAAAGGACAGCTATGCTAGATAGGAATGCTGATGCTCCTCTTCCAGGGCATTCCTTTCTGTTTGGGTATTGTCTGGGCCATGTGGCAGGATCCCCATCCTTGTGTAACCTATCTGTTCTTGCATGCTCGCTTCTTCCCAAATCTGCCACAACAGCTTTGGCATTCTGTTCCAGTTTGTGTGGCTCATCATTTCTTCTATGTTTACAGAAGCTAGTCTAAGAATGCATCTGCACCAACTCCTGGGGTCCGTGCAAGGGGGTTAAATCATGTATCCTAGGAGAGTGCTTCCATCTTCAGAGACTCTTTTATTCAGATGTTTGGTCTAGAAACCAGTTTCATGTATGCTCTTCCACCTCTTGCTGTTACTTGCTGGTGAGGCCCTACACTTCTTTTGAGGTGTAGTTTGTTCTATAAACCATCCTCAGTCAGATCAGGTAGTTATTTAACCCTAGTTACTAGTCTTGTGGTCAAGAGATGAAGTGGAGAGGTCCTGGGAGGATGGACAGAATGTGGCTGACAGGATGAAGACTTCTGGGTGTTCTTTTTAAAGCACCAACTCAGAATAGGAAGGAGTGGGTCACTTCTACAGATGGAGAAGATTAAAGGGACTCTGGGAATGAGAGCTGTTCAGGTGCAGCAACTCTGATGTCCCCATCCCACAACCAAGGTTTCATTCTTTACCTAACAGGACACAAACTTTGACATCAGAGAGCTGCCTTGGTTCAGCATTTAACCTTCCTTTGACACATAAATCCTGGACCTTGTTCTCATCTTTTTCTTCTCTTCCATTGCACTCTGTATATGTGTCAAGGAGGCTAAGACTCTGCACTTACATTTGGATGGACAATTAATTCCACCCAGTTTCTCATTATCTTCGTCTGCACACCTGTTAAGCTTAGCAGTAGCTATGCAGTTCCAGCACCCCTAGAATGACTAATACCCTCGTAGTTCTCAAACACCTATTCATTCTATCAGCGCCTGCATTCTCTTTCAATACCATTGAAGGCTTTAACAGTCACACTGCTACCTGGTGTGAGAGGCTATCGGCGCCTCACCTATAACCAGTCACGGGATTGTGTTGACAGCCCAAATCTCATTGCAGCACCTTTTACCTGATCATTCCAAGAACTAACTGTTGTTGGTCAGGTGCTGCAAGAAGCCAAGTCTTAAATGGAGATGAGAACGTAGGACTTTTATTATAAAGAACTTTTAGGATGAACACCTGTGGGAAGGAGGGAGTGGAACAGGATTAGGCTTAAGAAGTTGAACACATACGGGGTCTCAACAAAGGTTCCAATGAACCCCAGAGGAGGACTGGTGGGCTAGCCCTTGAGTGTCTCACAAGGTGTGCTCAGAGAGACCGTAACTCTTGATAACTTCACCTTTACCCCTCAGCTGGAAGTAGGTGTGATCTTAGTAGGGGGCGGGGTGTGTGCAGAGGCAAACCCCGGTAGAGACTGACAGCTGAGACTTGGGGCAGCCTTCTTAGAGCTGACAGAATAAATATTTCCTTGATAAAGGGTGGCACGAGTGACACATCACAGTCCTCACTGTTCTGCTTTTGAAGTGCCATGCAGCAACAACGGCAATAAAAATCCATGAGAGTTAGAAATTTCCTATGAAATTCCATTCCTTACTTTAATTAGGCCTCTGTCCTGGGCAGGGGAGAACCACCCCCTGTGAGTTCCTGAGACTGTAACTGTTGGTGAGTGGAGATAGCCTCATCTTTCTTCTGCAGAGCACCTGGTGGTTTGGAACTGCTGACCTTGCAGTTCGCAGCCTAATTTGGAGCCACTACTCCAGAAGGGGAAGGGTTCAGTGTAATTCCTTGGGGCAGGGTTCCAGAGCAGTCTTGCAAGGAAGAAGGAAGATTTGTTTTCCAGGCGGGCCCTGGTTAGGGAAGCGTATGCTTGCGTGGAGATGCCTCAGGCTGGTGGCCTTTGACAGGCATGGCAGGAACGGCGTGGGAAAGTCCTGCACCCTGTAGCTCACTCACACTCAGGGTGACTCTATCTGGGGCGCTTCCCCCCAAAGAGACACGTGGAAGAGTGTCTGGGGAATGCCACAATGGTGCTGTTGGTGGCAAGTAAGGAAGGACAGATCCTGAATGGAGAGGGCAGGCCTTGACTCCAACCCTTCCACCACAGGTTTGAAACCTCCACTGTAGCCATGGACAAAGCCAAGTCCAAGCCTCAGGAGCTTGAAAGCCTGGAGCGTGATGATCCAGATTCTAGTACGTTCTTTAAAGAGATGGACGAAGTTATCACCAACTTTATATGAGAAAAAAGAGACCCGAATAAGCAAAGCACAAACCAAGAAAAGGACAAAGTGGGAGGTCTCACCCTTCTCTCTTGCTCTCAAAACCTCAGAAGTCAAGCACCTGGTTCTCATATGCCCAACAGAGAGAGTGAGCAGGGAAGAATGGAAACCCAGACACAATCAATCCACATACGGCCAGTCAACTTTAGACAGAGGCCCAAACACATTAAATAGGGATGAGATCACTTGCTTAGCAAATGGTACTGACAAAATGGAATATCCATTTACAGAAAATGAAACAGGACCCAAATCTTGCACCCTATAAAAAATGAACCCAAGATGGATCAAAGACGTACATGTAAGACATAGAACTATAAAGAAAATCCGTGAAAAAAGTAGGAAGAAATTTGTTATCCATGCTATAAATATACTACACAAGAAATTTGTGAAAACACACTACAGAAGACCAATTACCGATTGAGGACTCCCAATAATTAGACGCGCCTGCATATGAACAGAGCTCATTAAATGAGCGAAAAGAGAACCCACAGACTGGGAAGAGATCTTTTGCTAACAGCATATTGGACAAGGAAGCAGGAGATCTCTAAAACTCAGAGAAAACCTTGACACAGCAACAAGAAAATAGCAAAAATGTCATTTTAAAATTGCAGAGGACATGAATAGTCATTCCACCAAAGAAGGCATTCAAATGGCCAACAAACATATGAAGAAATGTTCACAGCCATTAAAGACAATAGTGAGGTATCATCTTACCCACCATTCATAGCAACATTAAAAAAAAAAAGAAAACAACAAACGTTGTTAGTGAGAGTGTGGAAAGATGCGAAATGCAGCTGGTGAGACTTTAACATGGTGTGACAATGGAGGGAACTGGTATGACACTTGTTCAAAAAGTTGGAAGTAAAAATATGAAATGAGGGAAGCAAGGAAAGGCAGGGAAGAATGCAAGAGTCAAACGCAGAGACAAATATTGTTGTATGCACTATCCTGCAATAATGGTGGTGTACAAGCGGAAGCATAGATAGGCACAGGTTGGATGGATGTAGGTGGGAGGGAGGGAATATATCCACAGTTTTGACAGAAGACTTGTACATGTGTATTTAAGTGTGCCACAAAATTGTCTATGAAAGTAGTGGGAAAGTTAATGGATACCTCTTTGACATAAGCAAGCACCTTGAAGGTATGAATCCCTAGACTTGGAAACTCAGGATCATGGTCTTGGGGACACCACTGTCAGCGGACTTAACAGTCCACAGAGACGGTCCCAGTTTGTCAAGTAGTAGCTGGGTTCTTAGAAGTGTCTGAGTGGCTATCTAAGTTACAACGAAGAGGTGGGGAGGAACAAAGTGTGGGAAAAAAAACAAACATGGAAACATTGGTCCAATGCACTATCATGAGATGGTTTCTATGGCTCTGAGACCAGAAGCCATAGATGGTGCCTGGCTACCACAACCAGCTGCTCTCATCACATTAGAAGGTCGTGGATACAGTGGGAGAAATATATAGAACAAAACTCAAAATAATAAAGAAGACCGGGCTGATGGCTAAACAGAGACCACGGAACCCCTGAGACTAGGTCCTTAGTCAGCCTGCAGGTCTGGAATGGACGGACCTGCCCTCAGGGCTCAACTTCCAGTCAAACAATGCACTGGTTGTTAAGAGGCAGAAAAATGAATGCATCCGAATGGCGGTGCTGGTGAAGAATCCTGAAAGAACCATGGACTGCCCCAAGAGCAGACAAGTCTGTCTCCGAAGTTGTGCAGCCCTCGGGGTACTCCTTTGAGGCGAAGACCGCGAGACTTGTCTCAGATACTTTGGACATGTTCTCAGGAGAGACCACTCCCTGGAGAAGGATGGCATGCCTGATAGATTAGAGGGGTAGCCAACACAGAGACCCTGCACAAGATGGACTGGCACCCTGGCTGCAACCATGGGCTCACACATGGACCCCATCATGCGGAGGGCGTAGGACCGGGGAATGCCTCCTTCTGCTGTCCATGGGTTCCTGTGAATTACAGCAACAACAACAACAGTGCTATGAAGGGTGTAGGGCATACCCTCTTTAGAATAATTGACCCTTCAAGATTCGAGGAAACCAGGATATTGGAGGCCTTCGTGGTCCTGCACACAGCTCAGTGCAGGGGTGAGGGAGCAGTCCGTGGGCACGTGTGGATGGGGACTGGGAAGGAGGTGTGAGTGGAAGGGGTTTAGACAGTGCCGGGAGCTGGAGGCTGGCTGGGGTGGAAACAGGTTGGATTCAGGAGAGAGTCACCCTTAGTCTGGGGTCACCAGCGCTTCCTTTCTAGCGCTTTCCCTGAGACCTCACAGGAGCAGGGTGGACAGGAACTGTTCTCAGGTCCAGGTGCCAGCTCAGGCCTGGGTTTCCCCAGGTGGGTGCGGTCTGACAGGCAGCTGGTCTGCTCTGAGCTCTTCTGGGGCAGGTCCACATCCAGATGTTTCAAGGGTTTTCCACTGGCTCTATCCCATGGGATTGACAGGGAAATCCCAATTCTAGTCAAACAGACCCCCCCGCCCCCTGACTCAGGCCTCCAGCATCTGGGCCAGAGGCCAGGGTGGGGCAAGCTCCTGATTCAGGGCAGCGGTTTTCTGGCTTCCTCAGCTGGCGTTCGAAGAGCCCCCACCTCTAAGCCAGGGCATGACAGAGACAGTTGGTAGCAGAGACTGACAGAGACACTGGCATCACTTATCATGGCTTATAGTATCCGTTTAGTGCTTACCACAATCCCGCAAGTGACCGGGCTGCCCCATGCACAGGTGGTATAGCCAAAGCTCTAAGTGTGATCGGGACTTGTCCAGGGCGGTTCCACTAGAGTGACCAAGACCCTGGGACCTCCCTCTCTGGGACCTTTCTGGGAATCCTCCTTTCATCCTCACGGCCACTTGGAACCAGTCAGATCCAGACCCTCAGCTGGTCGCCTGGTATGTAAGTAGCATCGGGATGTGAGCCTTCAGACTTGAGATCTCTGTCCCATGTTGGTCCCAAGGCCTTTTCTTTGAGTCCAGCCAGATCCACACGTCACCCAAAGGTTTGTCTTGGTCTCCCAGACCCTCACCCCTCTTTGAGGCATCAGCCTCAAGTATCCATTAATCCCATTCTTCTGAAAAGATGGGGACTTCTACTCCCATAAAGAGTTACGTACAGTAAAATAATATTAAAAAGAAGAGTCCCAGCTCCAGAAACCCACAGGCACACCCATTGATGAGGTCCCTGTGAATCTGCATCGAGTGTGGTCGTGAGTGTTTTGAGAGACTTCTGAGACTCCTCATCCCCACTGGCCTGGTGGAAGCTATTTTAGCAACATAGGTTTTAGAGCTCAGAAGTGTGCAGAGACAGAGCAAACACAAACCCAGCACCTGCTCTCCCAGGGCTGCCTCAAGCTCCCACGAGTGACAGAGAGGAAGGGCAGGGAGCTGTCTCTTGGCCACCCCAGTGACGACAAGGGTGAGGTCTCTGGGACAGCCCCAGCCCCAGGGCCTTCAGATGGGGATCTCCTCTCCTTGTGCCTCGCAGGAAGCATGTGGGGTGATTGGCCAGCCACAGAAGTCTGGGCATTCCCACAAAGCAGAGGCCTGCCAGCCCCCACCTTTCTAGCCCATGATTCTCTCCCCACCTCCATCACCTTAGCAACCATGCTGAGCCTAGTTTCCTGCTGTTTTCAAAGAGACAGATGGTCCCCTGTGAAGCACTATGTCAAGAGGCCCTGGCTTCATCTCCCCGGGTCAGGGCAGGCTCAAGCCTTGCTCAGCTCCAAAGAGAGGCTCTTTCCTCTGCTTGGCACCTAGATCACGGAGGACTACCAAACAGGGAGATGGGTTGGATAGATGGATGGATGAATTCACTCCTTCACTTATGTGGTAGTACTTGATGTACTTGATGTCAGTTTCATGGTTGGGATGCCGGGGTGGAGTCTAGCCTGTCCATCTGGAGCTAGCCATTGAGTAGCCAATGAGGCCTCTGTGTGGGCATGGCTTTCTCCCCAGACTTCTGGGAAGTCTCACGGTATTTCCCTCGTGGAGATGAGAGACCATTTTTCCTAGTTGTTGGGAGTTGCTCGACTGACAAGACAAGATGGCAACGTCCAAGGAACCAGAAGAGCTGGAGAAAAAGCCACATGGCCTTACCCTGATGGAACCAGATCTTTGAAGCTGGAAAAGCCACAGAGAGACCCCTGCCAGTGCTGAAATGTTTCATTCACCAATAGATACATCTGATGGACTCTGAGCCCTAGAAACAAGGAGCCATGTGGGGGACCCCTGCTAGAGCCAGGACTCTGCACCCACTGGCCTGGACTTTGTGAGTTGGAAGGAGATTTTATATACTGTTATCAGACATATGGGCTAATGTTGTATTTATGACCTTGAACTGGACTGGGTTGGGATGCTTTCTCAATGTTCCATTCCTCTTGCATATATATCCATTATATCCCTTATAGCCATATGCGTGTCTATGAATTTGTTTCTCTAGTCTGCCTGGACTAACACAACTTATGCATTCAAAAATACTTCTTGAGCAACTATTGTGTGCCAGGCGCCATCCTGAAACTGGGAGCAGAGTGGGAGTTAGGATAAATTCACTACATTCTTTAGACAGTAACTCCCCACAACCAAACCCACTGCCGCGAAATCAATATCCATTCCGAACAATTCTCTGTAGGGTTTCTGAGGCTGTACAGCAGCAGATGGCTTTGTTCTTCCCCTGTGGGGTGGCCAGTGGGTTTGAACTTTTGAACTTGTGGCTAGTAAGTACTTCAACCCTTCGCTGAGAGTACCAGCATGGCTCCTTTCAGGTGGTGAAGCAGCCGACAAAGGAATTCCCAAGATAATGTCAAAGACACATGCAACGGAGATCACCTGGTGTTGGCATGGAGGTTTCAGAGAGCCTGGCCAATGGGAATCTCTGAGGAGGCGACACCTGGTTGAGACCTGAGACTTGCCTGACAGGAAGGAGCGAGAGGGACATGATATGAACACTCAGGCTACTGTGGAGGTCAAGAGGATAGTGAAAATCACTGCCATCGAGTGGATGTCCACTCACAGCTATCCTATGGAGATGAGTGGGCCAGTCTGTTCTATTCCCCCAAGATCATGGTCTGGGCTTACTTGTCAGGGTGAAGAGGGGGAGGAATGGTTAGAAGAGGGGTCCGAATGGAACAGATCCTGGACCACATGAAACTGGTGACTAGGATGATAAATAACCAAGTGTAGACATGGCTGTTGAAACCAAGCCCCAAGGAAGCCCCGGCAGAAGGGCTGAGGATGTAAGATGAAGTGCCTAGCAGCAGAAGCCAGCAGGAGAGTTGCAGCCAATGTGGTGATAGCAGGGAAGAGGCCGAGACTGAATGGGGCATTTAGTAATGGACAGAAGTCACCTATTGTGGCCATGCTACTAAGCAGACCTCAGTGGCTGTGGGCAGAGAGAGGGCTATGATTCATCCAGTAGTGTCCCCCATCGGCAGTTTGGCAGCCTGCAGTGGGACTCAACAGGGCAGAGGGTACTATGCCCTTTCTGTAAGGAGTTGGTTCTGTGCCTGATTCTAAGGATGAGTGCAGGGAAGCAGCGGATCAGAACAAAGTCGGGGCCTCTACTCTGGAGCACACAAGGCCTCACAGACAGCACTGTTTCGTAGGTGTCTTGAGAGAGAAGGTGAGAACTTGGTGTGCTTCTTTCATAGTTTTTCAGGTCACTGAAGATGTTCTGTGTGGAGCTCATTTGCTAATATTCACACTGTCAGGGTCCAGTGGACCCTGAATGTTTTTGGCTGTTTTGTTTTTTGTTTTTGGGTGCCCTCTGGTGGTGGGAGGATGTCCAGCCTTGCTGCTGGATTTGAACCTCCAACCCTGTGGGCCGCAGTCCCGTGCACAACCACTATGCCACTGGGGCTCAGCCCGTGGACCCTGAATGTAAACAGTATATCAGAAGGTTAAACATTGGATGTGCTGTGAAATGAAATCACTTTGTATTTTTCTATCCACAGTCCTTGCAACTCCCATCAAATGATTGGGTGGAGCCCTGCCGTTCCAGCCTGGGGAGGTCTAACGAAAAAATCTGGTTAGGTGGGCTCATTGGCTCACAGGATTTAAAGTGAGCCATCTCAGAAGCAGGGAGAGAATCCCACAGCTACCAAGGAGGAAGGAAGAGCCTGGAAGGAAGCCGTATGGAGAGGTGACCGAGAAGCAGTGTTGAGATCATACAAGAGTAATGAACTTCCAGACCCATGCAAAACCAGGTGCCTCTGGGCAGCAGGCTGGCTTGCACAGTGGGGTGACCATTGGAAATTTATCAGCATTGAAGGAGCTTTGCAACATTTGCCTGAGCAGAACAGAGTCCAAGGGGCCATGTGCCTGAGAGGCCGAGAACCAGAGAGATGTCCCTGCTGGCATGGCCGAAAGGAAATGCTGCTGCAGACAAATGAACTGTATCCTTAATACTTTCTGATCCTGACTTGCCATGACCTATTAACTTCCTCAATTGTTGTCCTTGCTATTGTTGAATTGGTCTCAATTCATAGCCACCTTGTGTACAACAGAATGAAACAATGTCTGGTGCTATACCATTCTCACAACTGTTCTTATGTTTGAATCCCTTGATGCAGCCATGTGTCAATCTATCTTGTGGAAGTCTTTCCCCTTTTTTTGGCTTCCCCACGACCTCACGGAGCATGATATCCTTCTCCAGGGATGGCTATCTCCTGACAACATGTTCAGCACCGTCTTTGCCTCTAAGGAGCATTCTAGATGTACTTCATCCTGGACAGATCTCTTTGTTCTTTTGACAGTCCAAGGTACTTTCAATATTCTTTGTCAGCACCATATGTCAAATGAATGGATTCTCCATCAGCCCCCCTTATCCAATATCCAACTTTCACATGCACGAAGCAATTAAAAATGCTATGGGTTGCATCAGGCACACCTTGGTCCTCAAAATAATATACCTGCTTTTCAACATTTAGAGAGATCTTGTGCAGCAAATGCAATATGTCACTTGACCTCTTGACTGCTGCTTGCATTGATTGTGGATCCAAGCAAGACAAAATCCTTGACAACTTCAGGCTTTGCTCCATTTACCACGATGACCTACTGGGTCCCTTGTGAGCATTTTGGTTTTCTGTACTTTGAGTCATAGTCCATACTGAAGACTGCAACCCTGATTTCCATCAGCACGTGCGTCAGGTTCTCCTCACTTTCAACAACCAAGGTTGTGCCAAGTCTCCCTCCAATCCTGGTGCCACATTCTTCTTCATATAATCCAGCTTATCTGATGATTTGCTCAGCATACTGATTGACTAAGGGTGGTGAAAGGACACAACCCTGGCACACACTTTTCCTGATTTTAAACCACACAGTCTTCCCTGTTCTGTTCCCACAAGTGTCTCTGGATCCATGGCTGACCCCACAACTGCCTCTGGTTCCTCATGAGCATACGTCCTCTTCTGAATCTGGACTGAACCTCTGGCAGCACCCTGTCAGTGAACTGTTCCAACCATTGTTGGATGATCTTCAACAAAATTTTACTTACATGTGAGATGAATGATATTGTTCCATAATTGGAGCCTTCTGCCAGGTCACCTTTCTTTGGCCATGGGTACAAATGTGGCTCTCTTTCAGTGGTCCAAGCAGTTGTCTTCCAAATTTCCTGACAAGGATGGCTGGATTCTTCCAGTGCTTCATAAGCTACTTGAAACATACCAATTGATAGTCCATCAATTCCTGACGTGGGTCTTGTTTTTAAATGTATATAATCTTCCCAGAAGTCCTGGGAAGCATAAATTGCTATGTGCTTGGTTATTGAACAAAAGGTCCGTGTTCTGAATCCACTGCACAGGACCTTCAAAGACAGTTCTAGCAATCTACTGCTGAAAGGTCACACCCACTGAGAATCTTACGCAAAGTTTCACACTGAGTCCTGTGGCGCCATCGGGAGCTGGAAACACCTGCATGGCAATAGGTGATCTGGGTTGTAGATTTATCTGAGGAACAAACTCTGGAAAGGTTGTGTTGTCCTCCAACTGCCAACGATATCTCATGTTTTTCCGGGGAAGCCATACCAGCAAACCATGTGTGCCGGGCAACTGCAGTCTCTCCCCACATTTCTCCCCAGAGGAAGGCTCTCCTGGGAAGAGAGCAGAAGAATAAAAATGAGCATGGCTGTGGCCTCATCAGTCACCAATTCCAGTGGAGGAGCGGGGTTCAGACACTTCCAGGAAAACCTCCTCTTTTCTTTTAAAAAAATCATTTTCTTGGGGGCTCATCCAACTCTTATCATGGTCAATTCATACATCAATTGGATGCAGTCCATGTTTGCACATTTGTTGCCATCATCGTTCTCGAAACATCTTCCCTCCCCTTCAGACCTCCTCTTTTCGCCATCCCACCTACCCCTCCCAGCCTGTACACCCGCAGAGACAGCAGAGTTGGGCCACGGCTCACGAGAAAACCAGTCTATCACATAATCCTGCCTAAGTTTCTCAAGAACCTTTCAAAAACCCAACTCACTGCCATCGACTTAATGCTGAGTCATAGTGACGCCCCTGTGCGTTTCTGAAACCGGGAGTAGAAAGCCCCATTTTTCTCCCTCGGCACTGCTGGTGGTTTGGAACCACAGACCATGTGGATCACAGGTCAACACGCAACCCTTCCATCACCAGGCCTCCTTTCAGAGGCAACCTGAAAATTACCCCACTGGCTTAAAAAATATGTTGCTGATGATAAAGCCTTCACACGTGCCATTCTACTGGCGTGGAATAGTGCTCAAACAGTATGTTCTAACAAATGCATGTGTTGACATTTATTTAGGCAAGTATCGTTCTGCCTTCTTATTTTTCAAATATTTTTCATGATGTGATAAAAGAAGTCTGCAAAGTAAATGTCTTTGTACTTTGAAAACAATATGTGTATTGCTAACACGAGAATGAGTGAAAATAACCTCAAATTCAAAGGTGAGACTTTGGTTAACAACCTCCCGGGGGCCTCTCTTCTCGTAACCAAGTATATAAAGTCAAGTATATGCTTATGACCGTGGTGAAGCAGATCTTACTATGCGTGCTAAATACATCATCATGTTTTCCGTTGGCTTTGCTTTGTTCATTCAAGCTGTTGTAATCTGCCACTCACGGCAACTTGATTGAGGGTGAAGTGATTCCATAAGTTAAGTGCCTTAGTGTTATGTCAGCTATCTTATGGTAATAAAAAGTGTAGTCTCTGGAGAAATGTCTTTCCTTCCTAACTCACCAGAGCATATCTTTGTGAGCTATGATGATGAAGCTAACAATAGTTCATATAGGTCATATGCCAGCACTGTCCTAAGCAGGTTTCTATTTATTAGCCCATGTAATTCACATAGCATACCTCTCTGACTCCTCTTCCCCTCCAATAAACTGGGCGGCAGAGACAGTGCCTACCTCACAGGTAAGTCATTTGTCAAGGTTCCCACAGCAGTGTGAGTGAGTAGCCAGCGACCTCCTCTCGCCTGACAATGACAGGGTGACAGCATAGAGGATGTGAGTGCACAGCTGGGGGCCGCCTGCACCCAGAATGGAGCCACTGACACAGGAACCTCACCATCACATTAGCATGTCAACATCACTGAGGAGTCTTTGGTCAACCAAGGAGCCTAGGTCTTGCTGTGGAAGGTGAGAAAACCACCCAGGAGGAATCTGCCTTGACGTCTGCTTTGCTCATTATTTCTATAGGAAGGCAATGAGTCAAATTGGCTTGGGGACCCCTCAGGAAAAGAAAAAGTGAACTTCACGGAGCGTTTGCTGTGTGCAAGTGCTAACCACTTTCCCATCTTGTTTATTCCTGTGTTTGTGATGATTTGACATGTGTTTGTGATGATTTGACATGTTCAGCACAGAACGATGTTGATCATTATGACTGACAGATTGAACTTCACGGTCTCAAAATAGGTGCTGTAAATTCTAACCCCAAAGAGGTCATCATCCTCTTTGGGAATAGGTCCTCTTTATTAGGATCAGGAAGAAGTTTGAATAGGCTTGAATTCCATCTCTTTGGACAGCAGACAAACAAGCAGGCGTGGCTGGGGGAATAAACAGAAGCTGAAAAAGAAAAGAGACAAGGACAAGGATCTTGTCCATCTCCCCGAAATGGACAATGGTGAGAATCTTCCCCAAGGGCTGATGGCTCGGATTCAGACGTCTGGCCTCCTAGAGGGCGAGAAAACACATTTGTTTGTCAACACTACTCATTGATGTGGTCTCTGTTATAGCAGCACTAAACACACACACACACACACACACACACACACACACACACACCGCCATTGAATTAACTCACTGCAATCTTAAAAACAAGGATAAAAGGGACCCATGGAGTTTGCAAGGTTGGAAACAGATCATTTTTCTTCCTTAGTAGCTGAGCACTGCTTCGCCATGCTCATCTGATTGAGGGCTCTTTGGATAACTAAGACACTCTCCTTCAAACCTATCCATCCGTCACTTTTCTCATGTTGGCTGATGGCAATTTCTTTGCACCTGCACAGAACAAACCCCTCGCGTCACTTTGACTCCCTCCTTTCTCGCACACTGCTTCGCATCCATCAGCACAGCCTGCCGACACGCCTTTCAAAGCATACCAGAATCCCACCCTTCTTAGCCCCACTCCTGCTCCCGCCACAGCTCAAGCCACTGGTATCTTCTGCCGACAAGACTCTGCAAAGAAGGTCCCACCAGGTTGCTGTGGCCCAGGTGCTTGGCTCTGTTGTCTAGAGCCAGCACAGGAGCCAGAGCGACCATGCTATGAGCTCCGTGAGATCATACCCCTCTGCTCCAAACCCTCTGCGGCTCTGTTTCACGGGAGCAAGCACTGAAGCACCTACAAGACTTGCCGTGCTCTGCCCCCTCTTTCTGTGCTACCCCCTCCCCACCCCATCCCCATTCATTCTGCTCGAAGCACAGTGGCCTCCTGACCTTCCTTAGAACACACCAGCTTCAGGGGCTGTGTATTAGCTTGCCCCCTGCTGAGATGGCCTAACTCTCAGATGGTATTTTCTGAAAGGGATCTAATCCATTTATTTCAGCCCCTTTCATAACACCCCCAGCACCCTGAATTCACCCGATCTTGCCCTGCTTTTTTTTTTAATAGCATTTTTTTTCACCGTCTAAGAAATCCTGATGATGCTGTGATTAAAGCATTTGGCTGCCACTCAGAAGTTGGTGGTTAGAACCTACCAAAAACTTCAACGGAGAGCAATGTATCAGTCTGTTCCTGTGAATATTTACAGCTGTGGAAATTCTGAAGGGTCAGTTGTCCACTGTCCTGGGAGGTTACTGTGAGTCAGAATCTATTCCATGACACTGGGCTTGTGGTTTCACCTTCTCATGTGTTACTGGTTCTATTGTCTATTGTGTGCTTTGCCAGCTATGATGCATGTTTCTGAAAGCAAGGACCTGTTGTTAAAAAAAAAAAAAAGAAGAACCTGTTGTGTTTCTTATGGACACCCAAGGCCACCTGTGGTACACAGTAGAAACTCATCTCTCAGCAACATTAGTGGTGACTATATGCATGTGGACCTCACCAGATGAAATGCATAGGACTCCAGCCAACTAGCTTTGAAGGAAGACAAGGAAAAAGCTCAACGTTATCAGCCAAAACAAGCCATCGGGCGAATGTACTCACATGCAAGTTCATCTCAAAGCCAAAGGAAATTAAAACAAGGTCACATTCACCAAAATACAACCTTGAGTATATCCTGTCTGGACTCTTGAGAACACCACAAGCACAGGGCTGATACAGTAGAGGCAGGACCTTGACAAGAGGAACTCACACAGTGGCTGCGACAACAGGTCAGCAGCGTAAGAAGCTTGGGGAGGATCGTGCAAGACTGGACAGTGTTTCATTCTGGTGTCCCCAGGGTAGCAACAAGTCAGAACCAACTTAATGACACCAAGCTACGACAAAACAACGACTACCTGAAGGATTACGGGATGACATTAAGGGCATGATACACGGAGAAAACAAAACGTTGTTATAAATAAAGAAAAGACCTAAGTCAAGACCTTAGAGGAGCTCATGGAAATGGAAGCAATTATGACGTCAAAGAGCTGGACAGAAATGCTCAAAAGTCGGCTGAGCCCCGGTGGCGTCATGGTTGTGCGCAGGACTGCGGCTCCCTGGGATGGAGGTTCAGTTCCAGCAGCGGCTCCACAGAAGCAAAGGCTGGGCCTCCTACTCCCACCAGCAGAGGGCAGTGATGCCCACAAAACAAAACAAAAAAGGAAATGTTCAAAAGTCAGCTGGAGAAGACAACATAAAGCATTATAATGAAAGGTGCCAAGACCTGGAGTCAGAAAGCCAAAAAAAAAGGGGGGGGGGAAGAACTCAGTACATCTCAGGCTGAAAGAAGAACAAATCAAAGCCCCCAGGTGTAACTGTAAAGTTCAATTACAAAATATCGAATGGTGTAGTGTGCACCAAAAGGATACAGAGTCACTGTAGCAAGAAGAATTGGTTGACAACCAACTATTTCAAAGTACACATGTTTAAGAACTGATGGTATTGAAAGAAGTCCATACTGCACTGAAGAAATTTGTGTGTATGTGTGTGTATGTGTGTATGTTCGGTGGGGGGGGGGGGACACCAAGAAAACAAGACTCCAGGAGTTGATGAAATACCAATGGAAATGTTTCAACACATTGATAAACAATGGAGACACTCACTGGGTGCCAGCTACCTGGCCAAGAAATAAGAAGAGATCCATATTTGTATCCATTCCAGGGAAAGGTGATTCAACATAATGAGGACATTATCTACTAGTATCCTTAATATCACACGAAAGTAAGTTTTTGTGGAAAGTAATTTAAAAATGATTGTACCAGTACATCGACGGGGAACTTCCAAAAAGTCAAGCTGATTCGGAAGAGGATGTGGTAGAAGGGCATCATTGATGTCAGATGAAACTTGGCTAAAAGAAAGCGGTACCAAGAAGACATTTGCTTGTATTTTATTGACTATGCAAAGGCATTCAACTGTGTACATCATAACAAGATATGGATAGTATTGAGAAGAATTGGAGTTCCAGAATACTTAATTGTGCTCATGTGTAACTTGTACGTGGACTAAGAGGCAGCCCTTCAACTAGATCAGGGAAACACAAAAGTGGATGTCAGGAAAGAATCAGAAAATTGCTCTTTCTAAAATCATTTTATTGAGGGCTCATACAACTCTTATCACAATCCACACATATATCCATTATATCAAGAACATTGGTACATTTGTTGCCATCATCATTCTCAAAACATTTTCTTTCTACTTGAGCTCTTGGTATCAGCTCCTCATTTCCCCCCTCCCTCCCACCTGCTACCCACGATGAATATATTTCAGGGTAGCTTCTTGTCTAACAATGAACCGAGGTCTATGCTCCAGCTCCGGGGATCCGGGCACTTGCTCATCCGCCAGCTGGCTTGCACCATGGTCAACAATGAATGCACCTTCATCGCCATCAAGCCAGACAGCAACATCATCAAGCACTTTGAGCAGAAGGGATTCCACCTGGTGGCCTCCCACACCCTTGGTAATTTATAAATCATTACTGCCTGACATCTCCATTCACCCACTTTTCTGTTGTCTATCCCACAGGGAGGGGAGTTATATGTAGAGCTTTGTGATCAGAAAATTGCTCTAAAGCATAGTCAATCAATTTGCTGAGCAAACAATCAGAGAACCTGGACCATTTGAAGAAGACTACAGCATCAGAATGGGAGGAAGGCTCATGAACAACTTGCTATATGTAGATGATACGATTCTCCTTGCTACAATTGAGGAGGACTTGAGATATTTGCTGATGAAGGTTGAGGACTTACAACCTTCGTTATGGATTGCAATTCAATGTAAAGAATACAAAATTCCTCACCACTAGCCAATATGCAACATCATGATAAATAGAGAAAAGATTAAAGTTGGGAAATATTTCATTTTGTTTGGATAAAAAAAAATCAGTGCTCATGGAAGCAGCAACCAAGAAATAAATTATCAAGCATTCATGAGAAAGGAGTAGGAGGAAGGAGGGAGAAAAATGAGAGGCTGATACCAAGGGCACAAGAAGAAAAAAAATGTTTTGAGAATGATGATGCCAACAAATGTGCAAATATGCTTGAGATGATCTATGGATGTATGGATTGTGATAAGAGTTATACTAGCCCCCAATAAAATGATTTGTAAAGGGGGGGAAAACTCTTTAGGGTGCCACTTTGAGGACTAAGGTGCATCTCACCCAAGTCATGATATTTTCTTTTTTACCCCCAACAGTTTTATTGCTCCATAATTCACATAGTATACAATTGAACAGTTCGTTCGTTAAATCACATCAAGTCATGATATTTTTCAATCATCTCATAAGCATGTTGAAAGAGAGATCATGAGGCCAAGACATGGTGGCCTAGTGGCTGTGTGTGGGACTGCAGCCCACAAGGTTGACAGTTCAAATCCAGAAGCAATTCTCCAGGAGCAAGGCTGGGCTTCCTACTCCCACCAGGGCAGTGATGCCACAAAAAAAAAAAGGAAAAGAAAAGAAAGAAAGAGAGATCACAAATAAGAAAGACAGGAGAATAATTGATGCATTTGAATTCAGGTGCTGGCAAAGAATATTGAAAGTAGTATGGACTCCCCAAGAACAGATAACTCTATCTTGGAAGAAATATACTCAGAATGCTCCTCTGAAGAGGGGATGGTAAGCTTTCATCTTATGTATTTTGGACATATTATTACAAGGGACCTGTTCTGGACAAAGACATCATGCTAGGTCAAGGAGAGAGTCCATGAAAACGAGGAAGAGCCTCGGTGAGAAGAGCCAGTGGCTGCAACAGTGGGCTGAACCATAGCAAGGATGGTGAGGACAACACAGGATTGAGCAGTGTTTCCTTCTGATTGACATAGGGCTTCATGAGTTGGAACTGATTTTACTGCGCCTAACAGCAGCAATAACAACAGATGTCTGAACTGGGGCACTCATTGGCAAGTTTGTCTGCTGTGGGATGGAAATCTTTGTCTCTTTTAGTTTTTTTTTTCTGGGTTCCCATGTGATCCCCATGAGGGATCTTTCTCTACTGGTGCTTCCTTTTTTCTGGGTCACACCTGTTCCTTTTCTATCTCAACAGTAATTAACTTAAGACTGACGCTACACTTGCCTGTTGTACTGGAGTGGCTTTCATGTTGCTGTCCACCACTTGTCTTCCAGTTGTGTACTGGACAGGACAACACATATTGTACTGTAGGGGCTTTCATGTTGCTGTGATGCTGGAGGCCATGTCACTGACATTTCAAATGCCAGCAAGGCTACCCATGGTAAATATATTTCAGGGTAGCTTCTTGTCTAAGAATGAGCCAAGGTCTATGCTCCAGCTCCGGGGATCCGGCCACTAGCCCCTCCACCCGCCACCACCTGGCTTGCACCATGGTCAACAATGAGCGCACCTTCATCGCCATTAAGCCGGACAGCGACATCATCAAGAGCTTTGAGCAGAAGGGATTCTACCTGGTGGCCGTGAAGTCAGTTAGTTAAGGCCTCCAAGGAAGACCTGAAGCAACACTACATTGACCTGAAAGACCGCCCCTTCTTCCCAGGGCTGCTGAAGTACATGAACTCGGGACCCATTGTGGCCATGGTCTGGGAGGGGCTGAAGTTGGTGAAGATGGGACAGGTGATGCTGGGAGAGACCAATTCAGCAGATTCTAAGCTAGGCACCATCCGAGGGGACTTTCATATTCAAGTTGGCAGGAACATCATTCACGGCAGTGATTCGGTCAAAAGCACCAAGAAAGACATCAGCCTCTGGTTTAAGCCGGAGGAATTGGTGGACGACAAGTCTTGTGGCTATGGCTGGATCTACGAGTAAGAGGTGGACAATGCAGTCCTGTCCCTGTGGGCCTTTGGCACTGTGCCTGGCACGTGTATAGCCATTCTTCTGGGATTGAAAGCAGTAGGGCTGATGTCCTGTCTCCTTCCATAGCATGCTGACCAATAAAATAAAGCCTTTGGAGACTGGGGAGGGGGGCGGAGAACAAACCAAGAAGAAGGAATCAGCTGTCCACTTAGGCATATTAGCCACTGAAAACCTTCTGCATAACAGTGGAACATTGTTTGATACAGTGTCAGAATATGACACTCAGGTTAGAAGGCACTCAAAATGAGACTGGGGAAAAACTGCCTCCTCAAAGTAGAGTCAACCATAATGACGTGGATGGAACGAACTTCTGGAAACTTCATTTGCCATGTTGCATGACTCAAAAGAAAAGAAGCAGCTGCAAACATTCTTTAATAATCAGAAAGAAGAAAAGGACAAAATATGAATCTAGGATATTTGAAAGTTGTTAAAAATGAAATGGAGCACATAGAGATAGATAACCGAGGCATCAGTGTGAGCTGAAAAGGGCTGGCATTGGCCATCTTGAATGGGATAATTATATGGTTTACTATGCTGGGAATAACAAATTCATGAGAAATGATACCAAATTCATCATTAAAAATATTCAAGATCAATCTTGAAGTACAATGTTGCTTTTAATAAGATAATATTTGTAAACCTCCAAGGAGTCCAGTTAACATAACTATTCTTCATGTGTACCCAACAACCACTAAACTAGTAAGGAAAATAATAAAGCAGTCTGCCAGTTTTGGGAATGCAAAAGTTGGAAACAAAAGAGACAGATATGTCATTAGAAAACATGCCCTCGGTGATAGAAATAAATCGATGGATCACATGATAGACCCTGGTCAGACCAAAGGCTTAGCCAAGGCAAATGCATTTTCCCCAACAGTGTAAGCAGCGAATATACACCTGAAACTCGCCAGATGAAACACACAAGAATAAGATTGACTCCATCTGTGGGAGGAGATGAAGGGGAGACTCAAGATCCTCAGCCAAAACAAGACCAGGGCTACCTCCAGAAAAGGCCATGTGCAAGTTGAGAGTGAAGGTGAAGAAAATCAAACAAGTCCAAAAGAGCCCAAATATGATGGCTTAAAGAAGAACTTCAAGTTGCCCTGAAGGCATTGATGGGTCCAGGAATTGATGGCCCACCAGTTGAAATGTTTCAAAAAGTTGATGCCACTCTGGAAGCAGAAATAATAACCATTAAGATGTGCTAATGTGCTTATCACTGGGCCGGTTTCAGTTATAACTTCTTCTTCTGTGGTGGAAGTTTAGAAGAGACAAAGAGAGTCTATGGTTGGAAATTCTGAGGAGAGATACCTGACTGACCCACTAGCAGAGATTCATACTGGTGCCCAGTCTTATTCAACAAAATGAAGAAATTATCGGATAATTTCATTAGTATCACATGTTAGTAAAATTTTGTTGAAGCCCATTCAAAAACGGTTGCAACCGCATATCAGCAGGGAGCTGCTAGAAATTCAAGCTGCGTTCAGAAGACATTGTTGAGGTCAGCTGGATCTTGGCTGAAAGAAGAGAACAGCAGGTAGATGTCTGCTTGTGTTTCACAGATTAATCAAAGGTGCCTAACTGTGCAGATCATAATAAACTAGGGATAGCCTTGTGAAAAACTGAAATTTCCAAACACTTACTTGTGCTCATGATGGATCTCTCCATAGGCGAGGAGGTAGAGAAAGAGATCAGGCACATAGATTAAGATCAGGAAAGATGTGTATCAGAATTGCACCATTTCATCATACTTAATCTACATAGTGAGCAGAGGAACTAGCATATCATGAAGAACATGGCAGCATCAGGCTAGGAGGAAGGTTTATGAACAATCTGTGATATGCCAGTAATGCAACCTTGCTCACTGAAAACCAAAAAGACTTGCAGCACTTACTCATGAAGACCAGACTGCAACCTTAGTACAGAATCCAACTCAGTAAATACAATCCTCACCACTGGACCGTAGACAACATCATGATAAACAGAGATGCGATGGAAGTCAAGGATTTCATTTCATCTGACTCAACAATCCATGCCTGTGGAAGCAGTAGTCGATAAAGCAGACAATGTATGACACGGGGCTGAAAGCAGCTGCAAAAGGTCTATTTAAAGTGTGAATGTGCCATGGACTTCCAGAAGAACAAATATGTCTGTTGTCAAGGAAGCACAGCAAGAATGCTCTTCTACGTGAGGCTGACAAGAATTCGCCCCTTTGGACATGCTATGGGGAAAGAGCAGTCCCTGGGGAAGGACACCATGTTTTATAAAGTAGCGGCAGTGAAAAAGAGGAAGGCCATCAAGGAAATAGACTGGCCCAGTGGCCGAGTGACTGTGAGGACAGCACAGGACAGGCACGTTGGGCCTGTGGTACACAGGGTTGCTCTACGTCAGCGCTGACGCCACTCATCATCACAACACTGGCTTGTTCACGTAACCAGTACAGCTCTCTCCCCACACGTGCTTACATCAGCAGGTCTTAAACCAAATGGAACCCATTGCTTCTTGTCATACCTGGGTGCCCTTGGGCTGGTTCTGATGCCTAAGAACCCCTTGTAAAACAGAGGGAAGCACCGCCCAGTCTTGCGCCAGCCTCCCGATTATGATGTCCTAGCCCGTGGAAGCAGTCACGATGCCCCTCCATCTTGTCAAAGGCCTTCTACTTTTTCACACCCTTCTACTTGACCATGCGGGATGTCCTTCTAAAGCACTGCCGTTCAAGCGCATCTGACTGATAGCAACCACAGTGCTTCCAAGGCTTGAAATCCTTACAAGATCAGACTGTCACCATGTTATCCCAACAGCGGTTGGTGGGTTTGAGCCACTGGCCCTTTTAGTTAGCAGCCGAATGGCTTATACCACTGCGCCGCCTGGTCTCTCTGTCCATATTGTGTCTGATGGAATCCAGCTGAGGATCCAAGTACAGTGGGGGCCCTGTCGTGAATTAAACTGCGCCCCCCAAAAGAGGATGCACATCCTAAACCCTAATTTCACAGGCACAGAGGTTAGGATTTGCACCATATTAGAGGGAGGGGTGGGTGCATAATTCGATCCATCACAGTGTCCGGTCAGGGCTCCCACCAAGTTGCACCTGCAGACCCATCTGGATCCAAATAAGACACAATGGCCAGTGAACCTGAGTCACCCAGAAAGTCACCGACTGTGGTCAGCCCTGTTGATTAAGGTGGGGAAGCGTGAGAAACAAAAAAGGATGTTGACCACAGTTACAGTAAGGTCTGGGGCTTGCCCATCATTGTTGTTTAGAAAAGCCACTTCCCATGAAATCAGACTCCTGTGTGCTTCTGACAGTCCTCACACATTTTCATCTGTGGTGTGTAAACAAACCATCATTCCCCTGACAAGTCTCCCTCTAAACCTGCCGGGGATAGGGCATCTACTAGTTTTCAATCCCCACTTCCCTGTCTGTGACAAGCCAATGTCTGTTTGAAGTTTAAGGTTGAGTTACTACTCCAAGCCTCCCCTCCGCCCCCCTGGGGCTAGGGAGGGTAGGTGGATGGTTTATATCACCTTACTGGAATGAAAGGAGGCCCTTGGAAGTTTCCAAGCTTTATGACATCGGGGTCAGGCCCTGGGCCCTCTAGACTTTCAAAGATAGAGGACTCACTTAATTTTTCAAAAGACTTTAGTATATTCTCAGTGAAAGGAGGGCCAAACTTGCTCTGACATGCTTTGGATATGTTTTCAGAAGAGATCAGTACCAGAGAAGAACATGATGCTTGGTAAAGTGGAGGAGCAGGGACAAAGAGGAAGAACCTTAATGCAGCGGATGGCAACCTGGAGTCAGAGATAGGAACAATCGTGTGGATGGTGTTGGACCGCACAGTGTTTCGTTCACTTGTGCCTGGGGTGGCTATGGTTCAGAACCCACTCGTTAGCATCTTACAGCAACCAAAGTAACAGCGAAAGGACAACGAAACAGGTTCCCATTCAAAATTCCTAGGTATAGTGACGCCTCATGTGTTAGTCTGGGTAGACTAGAGAAACAAACTCAGGGACATTCATATGTGTACAAGAAAGAGATTTTTCTATAAAAGAGCAATTATACTTTAAAGAACCATCCCACTCCAGTCCTAGTGGAGTCCATAAATGTGATATTAGCCCATAAGTCTGTTACCAGTATATAAATTCTTCAGACTCATGCAACACATGCAATAATGCCGAGTGCAGGAAGCTCACAGGCTAGTGGATAGAAAGTCTTGTGGATCCAGTGGCAGTGAAAGCATCTTAGCACTGGCATGAGTCTCCATGCGATTCCTCTAGCACCAGCGCTCTAGCACAGATCCATGTGTCTTGTCAGCAGGAAAGATGAAGCAGATTCTGTCTGTACTGGCCTCCAGTGAGCTATTTATTTCTGTGGTGCCTCCAAAAGAGGTCATGGAGCTGCGCCTTGACAGGCTAAACTTCAACCTTCCACAAGGTGACATCAGATTATGTAGCTACCACACCTAGGTAGAATTTGAAGACATTTGTTATATTCTTCACATTGTGTCCACATTCCCATTATTTCTGTTCTAGTTGCTCCACTCCCGTTAACTGCTCCTTATGCCCAAGATGATCCATCTGGTGCCACATAAATCCATTTTGTTAAAGAAGACAGTACTCAAGGGTGACAGATTTTACTTTGAGGGCTGACTTGTCCATTAGTTAAAAGGTGGCTCAGGAGATAGTTTCAGTTCAAGGGTTAAAGATTATTTCGGTAAATGTCACGAAGAAAGCTGATGGTGCCCAGCCACCCAAAGATATAGCATATTGGGTCTTAAAGGCTTGAAGACATATAAGGGGCCATCTAGCTGAGATGCAACAAAGCCCACATGGAAGAAGTACTCCATCTTGTGTAACCATGAGATGTCGATGGAATCAGGTATCAGGCATCAAAGACTCAAAACAAAACAAACAAACAAAAATCATATCATTGGGAGTGAGGGGGAAGGCAGAGTGGAGACCCAAAGTTTATCAGTAGTCAAATGGACACCCACTGCCAGAGCGGTCACAAGGAAGAGACGAGCCAGTCAGGGTGCCGGATAGTACCGAAGAAACACACAACCTTCCTCTAGTTCTTTAATTCTTCCTCCCCAACCACCCCCTACTATCATGGCCCCAATTCTATCTTACAAATCCAGCTAGAGCAGAACATGTACACTGGTACAGATAAGAGCTCTTAACACAGAGAATCCAGAACAGATAAACCCCTCAGGACCCAAAAGGCAAGCAGCAATACTAGGAGGGAAAGGGGTGAAAGAAGTAAGGGGAACCAGTCACAATAATCAAGCTATGCCCTGTTGGCCCACGGGGACAGAAAGCAGAAAAATGGGTGACAGGAGATAGCAGTTGGTGTAAGACATGAAAAAGAATATTTTCTAAATTATCAAGGGAATATGGGGGAGGGAGAATGGAAGGTAGGTAAAAAATGAGGAGCTGATACCAAGGGCTCAAGTAGAAAGAAAATGTTTTTGAAAAGATGATGACAACATATGTACAGATGTGTTTGACACAATCAATATATGTATTGACTGTGATAAGAACTGTAAGATTCCCCCAATAAACTAAAAAAAAAAAAAAGACTATTTCAGAGCAAGAGTCTCGAGAATTCCTCCAGTTTCTATAGGTCCAGTCTGAATCCTGGAAAATTTCAAGTTTTGTATGTTTCTGCCTTCCTACCAGGATCCCTGACTGGAGCTCTGATGGGAACATCTGGTTGTGGCAGCTAGTTTCAATGTAGAGGAGGTTTTGGAAAGAGAGCACTCCTGTCTATTTCTCTGGTTCTTGGATTTCCTTCTCTCTTCCCTGTTTGTTCCAGAGAAAGAGGTGGATAGAGGCATCTTAGTTGGCCACCTTCCCAGATACAAAGTAGAACGTTGCTCCTCGACAGCATTGCTGTGTGGATCACCTTCCTGTGGAATGGACACCGCTCTCAAGCTCTTCCAGTCAGACGGCAGTGCAGCTGATGCTCAGTTTTCTTCGAATCGGCTAGAGAGTGCTTCCAGTGCTTCTGCATGCAGCCTTCAACCTGGGTTACAATGCAGCATCAGAAGAACCCCAATCAGCTTATTGCAACACCCCCACTTTGGTAACTGGTATTGATTGGTTGTTTGTGGATAAATATAAACAAACAACATTTGTACATAATTTGGGGGAGTTTTCTTTGGTTCAGGACCCCACTTGGCTATGTCTCTGATATTTGGGGTTGGAAAGGGATGCAGGGTGGGCAATTTGACCACCTTGCAGCTCTTGGCTGAGGATGTCCTTGGAAACTGACTTAGCTCGGTATCCACAGCCGAACAAAGACAAGAGCTCTGCTCGGATCTTGGGTCTGCTCGTGGATCTCCAGCCTGCTTGAGATCTCTGAAATGTGTCCTATACCATATTCCTCCTCCTCCTCCGTGGGGTCCACATGGCTGGGCCAGGCGTGGCCCTGCGTGTTTGGCAGCCAGATGAGAGCATAGCCACGGGATCAGCTCTGGAAACTTTTCAATTGGTATTCTTTCAATTCTTGGAGCCGCATTAGGCTATAGAGTATAAAACTTTTGAGCTATATTGTGCCAAATGACTCAACTGTCCCACATGACTATGATGAGGGGCGTCACGAATACAACACTGTCTCCCCAGAACATATGTCAATTTGGCTGGGCCACCACTCCCAGTGGCGCTGCAGTTATCTAATGTTGTCACACGTCAGTTATGCGCTGATGTGCTCACCCCCGATGACGGGACCTCATGTGATCAATCTGGATCTGATGTAAGGGGACTGAGGAGTGATGCAACATCCTTACTTAGCACAGCGCCCTGATGTGGTGTAAAGGGGAGTTTCCCCAGGGTGTGACCTAAAAGCTCTTATTTTCTAAGGGATTCATGGAGGGAGAACCCCGTAGAGTGAGGGGGGACCTACTACCTATCTCCAAGAAAAAGAACCAGGAATGAAATGTGGCCTTTGAACCCAGGGTCCTTGTGCTGGGAACCTGCTAGACTCAGCGGAAGATAGATGCAAGACACTTGCAGATGTCCAAGGAGTACCAGAGACACAGATATTGAAAGCAGACAAGGACCTTCCTGCAGAGTCAACGGAGAAAGGAAGACTTCCCCTGGAACCATCGCAATGAATTTGGACTTCCAGCCTTCTACATGGTGAGAAAACAGATTTCTGTTTGGTAAAGCCATACACTTGTGGTAGCCTAGATAACTAGATAAATAATCTCTTTGCATCAAGCAAGCAATATACAGCTCCCCCACCAGGATTACATGAAGACTGTTTCTAGTGGGACTATGACCAGGACAAGTCCAGTTGCCCCAGTCCCAACCCAGCCTGACTTGCCTCATAGACAGTCACTTCTGCTTCTCCCGTGTTCTCATGTGCCCTGTACAGGATAGAGGCCAACCCTATGGCACCTGTAAACTCAAGGGCGCCTGCATCCAGCTACAGGGGAATCTCTCACCCTGCCCACGCCAGGTCTTTGGGGAAATGTCACCAAATGGCAACTGAGGCACACAGCTGTCCCCACGGCATCAATGGCAGAACTTAAAACTCCTTTTATTGCCCCTTTACTCCCAGCTCCAGGAGTAGGCAGGCACCCAGGGAGGCCCAGGAGCTGCAGCATCAGCTGCTGCAGGAATTTGGAAGAAGGGGTTCCCCGGGTGAACTTCCCACACAGGGTGAGCTGCCTCTGCTCCTCCCTGGCCAAGTGAGACCCTCTCTGGAGATCCAGGAGTCAATGCCCCATCTTTCTCATGGTCAAGGCGCTCTGGGCCCTGTTCGGTTGCCTGGAAGTACTTGACTAGACACCTCGATGAATGTATCCCTTTCACTGAAGTCTCTCTCTTTTTAACATGAAAATACCCCCAGAGAGGCCCCAGACTGGGCTCTCCCAGAGCATGGGGTTTCTCCCTGGGGCAGACTCCCTCTGCCCTCTTCCTTTCATGGGACCTTCGATAAACTCTCCCAGGGATGTCTTGAAATGAGGCTGTCAGGGGGAGGTAGGTCACAGCAGCCAAGCAGGCACACACAGTCCTACGTCTGCCCCCAGCGCCTGCAAGGGTCTGACCTGCTGCTGAGACCTGGTCTTGGGGACTGGGCTCAACCCTGGAGTGACACTTCGGTCAGCCTCCTGAGGCACAGAAGATGAGAGGTGGGAGTAGGGATGCTTTGATGAGTAATAGCCCAATTATGGAAAATGACAGCTTCCTGAACTGGGTCTATCAAAAGTGGCCACAAAAACCTTGATGATGTGGCCAAAAAGTCCTCCTACCACTACAGCCCTGGAAAATAGGTCAAAGAAGCATACAATGGCGCTCGCCAAGCTCACACCTCTGTGTCTTCTGGCCGCCGGCACTGAAGTTTGGGTGAGAGTGCCCTCCCCGCTTCAGATCACACTCCTCTGTCTTATCCTGTTTGGTTCTCCTCAAGGGAGCCTGGATCACAAAGCCCAGAGAGCAGGCTGTTTGAGGGCTGAGCCTCCGAATGGTGTCTTTAGGACAGAGATGGTCTCTAGACCTCTAGGCTTCCTCTCTCAGGCTGCTCCTTCCAACTAAAGAGCACAAAGAGTAATCCAGGAATGGTTGGAGGCTTGGATTCTGCTTTAGCCAGCTTTAGCACGTAGGGACCCCTGGTGGCGTAGTGGCTATGCTTTGAGCTGCAAAATAAAGTGACCAGGTGTCCCGCTCTTGGCGAGACAGTCCCTATTTTAAACAACTTTCCCCGCGTCTCGTGGTGGTTTTAAAAAGTCCCGATTTTTGGAAAGAATACACGACAAGCTAGGGAATGGTGGGAGAACGCATAGGGAATATATCCCCTCTACCCCAGTCGACAGTGTCTCGCTTTACCAATGTTAAAGTCTGGTTACTTTACATAACCTCGTGGTCATCACTTCAAAACCGTCATCCACTCAATGGGAGAAAGACAAGCCTTTCTACTCCCATAGAGAACTAGCATCTCACAAACCCATGGGGGCAATTCCACCTTGTCCTATAGGGTCTCTGCCAGCTCAAATCTACTCCCTGGTGGTGAGACGGAGCGCTCGGGTTTATGGCAGGGGCTGAGAACCAACTGCTGCTTGGAGGAGCCAAGCGGATCTCTTGCTTTAAATCCTCAGCCAGCACCTGGCCTGCCTCTGCTGCTCTCAGTGTTAGCTGTGTGGCCCTGGCCCATCTCTGTCGAGTGGATCGAGGGTCATCGTGCTCCCTGACAGGGGGAGTGGCATTCCCTGCTCCAGGGGCTTGCTCTGAGGGTCCTCAAAGATGGGTGGTTGTCGTGGTGGGCCGTCAAGTCGGTTCCGGCCCATAGCGACCTTATGCACAACAGAACGAAACCTCCCCGGTTCTGTGCAGTCCTCTCAAGGGTGACTTTGTTGGAGCGCTTCGGAGCAGCCACTGTCCATCTTGTGGATAGGCTTCTCTTTCTCGGACCTTTTGCTTTACTGAGTTGGGATACCAAATGAAACTTGCATCTTGCCGGGGGCTCTCGTGGGGATGAGCAGGAAGTCCACTTTTCTGTGTCCTGTGCTTAGGACTTGGTGGAGACAGACCGCCTGAGGCCCCAGCAACTTGAGACAGGCTCCGGCCTGTTCCTTGGCTTCTTTTGGGCCCGAGGCTGCCACCTGAAGGCTCCCCTTCCAGGGCTGCTCCAGGAATGGGATCTTCTGTTTAGACATCCTGGGTCTTCTAAGAGGCTCAGGATTGGCTGACCTGAAGAAGATGCTCTGCCCACGCCACTCCCATCCTCAAGGGCATTTTCTTTGGTCCCAAAGCCGCATGTGTTCTCCTCCGTTCATGTCGGGATGAAGGGTTCTGCCTGGAGAGGAACTGTTGGGTACACTCAGGCAGTTGTCAGCCGGGGTAAGAGTTCCTGTGTGTGCCGGGGCTCAGGGAAGGCTTGTTCTGAGTCACCGGGAGTCTGCCAATAGCCCAAGGCCAACTACAATGACTGCACCAGCCTGGAATCCTGGGAAAACCGGCTCTTGCCTTCCCCTCCAGAGCCCTACCCAGCTGAGCCTGAGCTCATCCAGCTAGAAAGCAGCAGTGGCAGTGGGAAAGGGCAGGAGGGACCCCGGGCTGAGCCTTGCTCCTGAAACATTCTTTGAAAACCCCACATCAACTTATCTAAAATTAGCTTTCAGCATCTAAAGCACTTCCTGCTACGGAAACCACAGGCCCGAGGCTTCGGCTTTCCCCCTGCCTGCCTCTGGAGATGAGGGCAGGTGAAGTGGAGGTGCTGCTGCTGTCACAGAAAACTGCCTTCCCCACTGCCACCCCCAACGGCAGTCAGGAGTCCTTCCTCCCCCACTGCCCAAAGGGTGGCTAAGCTGAGTCCCAAGAGGCAGGGGCTGCAGGGACCAGCATCAACCCAAACACACGTGTACGCCTGTGTCCCCAAGCACACACACACACACACCTCTACACACCCTTTACATGCAGACCAGAGCCTCTTCTGCTGCAGACTCCGACAGTCCCCGGGGACCGCCCAGACGCAGAGCGTGACACCCCCATCAGACACATCCTTTCCTCTGTCCCCTTGAAAGGAGCTCGCAGAGTGGTCAGCCTGCCTCTGCTTCTCTTGCAGACAGTGAGTCAGGTCAGCTGGGTGCTTAGCGCTCAGCCCACATCCACTGTTTCGGGCCAATGCCGTGGCAAGTTTTCAATGGGCTGCACATGCAGAGCAAGTCAGTGGCTACACTTGCAGCCCGGAGCTGAAGCTGAAGGGTCCAGGCAGAAGTCTGGCTGCATCCGGAGAGGTGTATTCTTCCTTGTCCCCAAACTGACCTCTGATCCCCACCTCAGTGGTCACCGGTATTCTCCTCCTGTGGGAAGTCCGGACTCCTCCTCATCTCCAGGCCTCACCGTGACCCAGACTGTCCCATGATCCTCAGCTTCAGACTGACAACTCCCTGAATCTGACCGCAGCCATGGGCAAAACTCCAACCTGAGAATTTCAGAAGGATAAAAGTAAGAGCTGAATTCTTGGAGTGAGATTGGGGAATACGGCGGGGGTCAGGCCAAACCCAGGCCTATAGATGGTAGCCAACCAAAAAGGAGAGGGGAAAAAAGAAAGAAATGGGTACCAGGGGGCCAGGGCACTATTCACAACTCACCCAGGGGGAGGGTTTTATTTATGTCTCCCCAGGAAAAGAGGGACCAGATTTCAACTGGGGCTCCAAGATGCGGATGCAGCACACCGGCGCGAAGCAAGAACCAGTAAGGAGGTGCGAGGGCTTGGCCCTAGTCCCAACTACATGGAGAGCCACCCCTCCCACAGAAGAATGTACTTCAGAGGACAGCACTGAAGCTGCAGCTCAGGGAGAGGGACAGGTCTGATCAGAGCACACAGAGCAAATGAAGGGGGAAGAAGTAAGAGTGGGGCGCATCCTGGCCCACCAAGCCCTAAGAATGATGTCTCTTTTCAGAGCAGCCAATGCCCGGGCCATATAGCCAGTCCCACTATGAGACACAACATCCCTCGCTGATCCATGGCCCTACAGGGGACAGCGCTGGAGACACGGTGTGGGAATTGAGCCCAACAGGACAAGAACATTAAGATCATGTCACAGAATGGCAAGAGTAACAGAGCAAGGAAGTCCCAAGTGAGTACCAAAAATAGACTTAGGGGCCGAGGTGTGATGCCCCATCAGACCTGACCGGAAAACACTCCTAAAGGTCAACAGACAGACTTTGAACTATTTAGAGGCTTTTTCCCCCCGCCATTGGTTTTGTTGTTGTCATTGCTGTTTTTATTTCTTTTGTTGTTTTGTTTTGCTCTGTCTTGTTTTTTTTGTGCATATTATTGTCTCTGCAGGATTAGCTAGATAAGCTAGGCTAGGTAAACAAGCTGGAGGAGAAAACAATGGGGCAGACAGTTCTAGGGGGAAAAGAAGTGGTCTTAACAAACCCAGGGACAAGGTAACAACAAGTGATCAAAAATCCATGGTGAGGAGGGTGAGAGAAGACGGGTAGGGCTTGATCAAGTGCAAAATAACCGAGAGGAATTATTGAAACTCAAATGAAGACTGAGCATGATAGTGGGACAAGAGCATGGTATAAGGAAATAGAGGAAAGAACTAAGAAGCAAAGGGCATTTATAGACGTCTAAACACAGGCATGTACACATGGAAATATATTTATATATGAGGATGTGGAACTAGATCTATGTGCATGTATTTATAGGTTTAGTCTTAAGGTAGCAGATGGACATTGGCCTCCACTCAAGTGCTCTCTCAATGCTTAAACACTTCGTTCTATTAAACTGGCATTCCATGATGCTCACTTTCGCAACACAATTGCTGAAGACAAATGTGTGCATAAGCAAATGTGGTGAAGAAAGCTGATGTGGCCCAGCTTTCAAAAGATAGAGCATCTAGGGTCTTAAAGGCTTGAAGGCAAACAAGCAAACATGTAGCTAAGAAGCAACAAAGATTACATGGAAGGAGCACACCAGCCTGTGTGCGCATGAGGTGCCGAAGAGATTGGGTATCAGGCATCAAGGAACAAAAAAATCATATTATTGTTAATTAGAGGGAGTGTGGAATGGGAACCCAAAGTCCATCTGTAGGCAACTGGACATCCCCTTACAAAAGGCTTGCAGGGAGGAGACGAGCCAGTCAGGGTGCCCTAGAGCAATGATGAAACATACAACTTTCCTCTAGTTCTTTAATGCCTCCTGCCCCCACCCCATTATCATGATCCCATTTCGTCCTTACAAATCCATCTAGAGCAGAGGATGTACATTGGTACGGGTAAGAACTGGAAAAACAGGGAATCGAGGACAGATGAACCCCTCAGGACCGGTGGTGAGAGTGGTGATACTGGGAGGGTAGAGGTAGGGTGGGGTAGAAAAGGGGAATGGATTAAAAGGATCTACATTTAAACCCCTTCCTGGGGGATGGACAACTGAAAAGTGGGTAAAGGGAGACATTGGAAGACTTGAAAAAATAGTAATTTATATATTATCAAGGGTTCGTGGAGGTGGGGTGGGTAGGGAGGTGAAAAATGAGCTGATAACAAGGGCTTAAGTAGAAAGCAAATTTTGTGAGGATGATGACAACAAATGTGCAGACGTGCTTAACACAATGGATGGATGGATGGATTGTGCTAAGAGTTGCATGAGCCCTCGATAAAATTTTTTTTAAATTGAAGTTGATTAAAAATCAACCCAAACCATGTCTTCTCTTACAGATGCGGAAGCTTGTCCTTACAGCGGTTCAGCAGTTTGCCCTGGGGCAGAGAGAGCAGTGAGAAGACTTACCAGATTCGAAGCCAGGCCAACTGCGCAGGCTAGAACTCCAAGCAAGTTCCATGTCAACAAGCCCATTCCAACTCATAATGACCTCATAGGACAGAGGAGAACGGCCTAGACCTTTATGGGAGTGGAACTCTGAATCCCCCTCCTTCAGAGCAACTGGTGAGGTTGAAATGTTGGCCTCGCGGTTAGCAGTCCAAAGCATAACCCACTTCACCACTAGGGCCTGACGAGCTGCCTCCCCCGAGCCGGGGCTGCTTCCCCGTTCCAGGCAGCACTCCACAAGATAGCTCCAGAAATCTCTCCCCAGATCGGGGTGAGAGGCCTCTCCAAAGAAACTGCTTTGTTACATCAGAAGAAGGTTTTGAAGCCAAGAAGGGTAAAGTGAAGGGGCCACTTGTCTTTTGGAGAGCAGGACAAACTGGTTCATTCATGATTCTTTGTATCAAATCCTCTCACTGAGGCCCCTCTCTGGGTCAAAATTATGCCGGGTTCCTGGAATGAAGGGATCCTCTAATCCCCAGGACAAGTCTTCTGGAAGTGGGTGGCTATCCTCATTTTGTAGTTGAATGCATAACTAGACAAAGGGAGGAGGCAATTGGACCCAGCTTCACCCAAACACAGCCACTCCCAGGTGGCCTTGCAAGTTATGGAGCTGGCCCAGAGCCATAGCACACAGAAGGTCAGGAGCTAGAGTGTGTTTGAGAAAGAACAACTTGCAGAGCCAGGAAGCACCAGGTGTACATTGCTGTCTTGCTGGGAAGGCAGGTAAAGGGACTGGGACCGACCTTCCCCCTTTGGACTGACCCTACAGCAATGGGGTAGAACTGTCCCTCTGGGTTTCTGAGACTGTTGACTCTTCAAGGGCATAGGAAGCCTTGTCTTCCTACCTGTAATCTGTGGTCCATCGGACACCATCTTGGGATGGGGCAGGGACTTTGAAGAAGGGCGTGCCTTGCTTAAATGCTCAGGTCAGAGGTATGGGGAGATGTTGAGGAGTACAGTACACTGTACACAGTACAGCTGCCAGGGAAGCATCCTCTAGAACAGTGGTTCTCAACCTTCCTAATGCCACGACCCTTTAAGACAGTCCCTCGTGTGGTGATGACCCCCCCAACCATAAAATTATTTTCCTTGCTAGTTCATCACTGACATTTTGGCACTGTTATGAATGGGTGACCCCTGTGAAAGGGTCATTTGACCCCACCAAAGGGGTGGCGATGCACAGGTTGAGAACATTGCTCTAGAAGGATGCCAGAATTGTGGACAGACCAACAGCTGCAGCAAGAGGAGGACACGGCTCATTTGTCACTAACCAAGTGAGGACCAGAGAGTGCCCTCCAAAACCATCACACACCCTGGGAATCCAGTCGGAAACCTGTACTCTGTGCTCCACTGGGAGGCATGCATGAGCACCGTATTTTGGGTTCCTGTTATTCTCCCAGTATTTTCTTTAACCCCTGGCTGGTGGTAGACTCCCAAAATGGATCTGGTAGGTGACAGCACAGAAATGGAGTCAGGCTGGCAGCTACGTGCATGGAGTGCACCAGGTCCTTCAGTTTGTGCAGGCCAGGCCCTAACAGGCACAGGCAGGAGTGCTAGTTCTGACAGGAGGCTGCGGGGATGAGAAGGCCCCTAGCTGGCAACTGTCCTCTCACCGGATGGTCTTGGTGACAGTGCTTCCCTTCCCCATGCTCAATGACTTGCCTTGGTGGGGCTAACTTCTTGAACATCGAAGTCTGGCCTGAAATGGAAGTTTTTCTAGAAGGATGATGCTCTTCTCACTTCTTCCTGGTGGAGACTGGGCACCCCTGGGTGACTGAAGTGACCCGTGACCACGCTCATGTGCCTTCGCTGAGGCTAACAGACTAGGAGGCATCTTAGGCTCCCAGAAAAAGTGGCAATCCCCAACTCAGAGTGTTCATGATGTGTTCTGCCTCCACCACTGAGCACGGTTTGTGCAAAGGGGTGGTGAATCTTGAACCTGAAGATGCAGAAGATTGCGAGACTCCCGGCTGGCCCAGTGCCTTTGCCCCTGCAGTAAGTGGACAGCGCCTGCACCAGCCATATCTCCTGTCTGGCAGGTGACCGGGACTAACAAGGTCGGGGGTGAACTGTCTCTGTCAATGGAGTGATGAGCACATCACAGGCATCAGACATGTTTTCCCGATGCCTGCGGGGAAGCAGCCCCTTTTCGAGCACTGAGGACACAACGATGAAGGGGGTACAAATGTTCTTCAAGTAGAAGCAGACAATTGCATATGCAACAAAGGATGTTGTCACTGCAACATCCGATGATACACATAAAGCTAGAGAGGCGTTAGGGGCAGGCTGTGACTGTAGGTGCAGAGAGAAAGAACCTGTCACCCAGACTGGGGGTCAAGTGCAATTGTGGTGGAAACTTTTACGGAGGTGATCTCAGTGGAAATAAAATATCATCAAACTGAATGAAGCAATGATAGATTATGAATAAGCAGGTGCATCCTAAGAATACATGGACATCTGATACTGGAAAATTTACCAAGGTAATTCCCTGCATCTACCGAAGCCGTCATTCCCCAAAATAATCACCATTAATTACTCCATTCCGTGAGATGGCCTCAACAGAAAAATCCATGAGAAAGCCTCTTCACAAACGATAGAGTCGCAAGGGAGTGCCCTTAATGAGATGAAAAAAATGTGCCCGAAGCCTATACCACTCACCGTATTTAATAGTGAAATTGCATCCAAGCCAGGAATAAGATTAGGATTCCTGCTCCATCTCTCTTAGGCCAGACAATGCATTTTGACTGGTAAGAATAGCTACTGTCGTGGAGATGAGTCAAAGGGCCAGGAAGCAACACAGCCAGTGCATTCAGATAAGGAGTAAAACAATTGAAGAAAACATGGATAGATTTGCATGTAAGTAAGCAGTGATGATGATAATGGTTCTTCTTGCCTACCACTCTCAAGTCTTATATTAAATGTTCGTGTACCTTAACTCAATGATCAAGTAGGCATTACTATTAAACCCACATTTACAGATGAGGAAGCTAAATCACAGAGATGCTGAGTTACTGGGCCAATGTCTTAGTAGCTTAGTCAATAGCGGAGCCAGACGGTAAACCCACACCCACGACTTAATAGTCTGCATTTCTAACCATTATGCTATATTACCTCTTTAAACACACACACACACACACTTATTGTAGTGCAGAACAAAGTTTGCAGAGCAAATTGATTTCCGGTTCAACCGTTTGTACACTAATTGTTTGCCATCCCCACAATGGGTCAGCACTTTCCCCAGTTTTACCTTGGGTTTCATGTTTCTGTCTGCCCCGTTTTCCTGTCCCTTGGCTTCTTCTCTTGGCTTTTCAGCCAATACAGCCCTTCTGGTCCCCTTTAGGTGATTGCTCTGAGGATTGGGTTCCTCCTACTTCATAGGCCTCTCTTTGATGTAGCTGAGAGGTAATCCCTGGGAGTGGCTTCAGTCCTCAAAGAGAAGTGTGTCTAAGGATCATCTTGTCTGGAGTTCCTCTAAGCTCTGTCAGGCCTGCAGGTCTGGTCTGGGTAGTACTTTGAATTTTGTCCTACCATTTTCTCCCATGCTACCTGGTACCTTCTATTGTGGCCCCCACTAGAATGGTTAGCAACACACCACTTGGTCCGTGGGTCTTAGAGGCTGTGGTTCATGTGGTCCATTTGTCCTTTAGACTGATGGCTTTCTTCCTTTGGTTTCCTTCACTTTTTGCCCTGGAGGGTAAGAGGCCTATTAGATGGTGATCTGTAAGCTACTAAGACCCTACCTGCTACTCACTAAAGTAGAAGGTCTTTATGGACTGTGTCAATGGACCTAGACAGTCCTTAAGCCCAGCAAGGAAATGTTTGAACACACCTAGCCTGTGACAGCAGGACCTGTGCCACCTTCCAAAGCAGTTTAGATTATGAAGTCATTCTGCTCTTCAGTACACCACATCATGCCCGGGGCCTGCCAATTCTAGCCACTGAAAGTTCTTCTTGTCAACACTGAGGCCATCTGCCCTCATCTGGTGTTGGAGTTTAGAGCTTTCTGTTGGTGTGTGTTCTAGGTCTCAGTGAGCAGGCTGGTTAGGGTTAATCCCCAGTAACATGTCAAATCAATATGAAATTGATTTAATACTATTTCTTAAAATAGCATAGAGATAACTGCTATTAAATTGATCAGAAACACTTTCAGTTCCAAGTAAAGGAAAGCCCAACTCAAACCGACCTAAATTGGAAAGGAAACGTATTAGCTCAGGCAAAAGAAATGTCCATCTGGGTCTTGGAATAAGATTGAACCCACTGATCAATGGTATCAACAAGATACTGTCTACTTCCCTTCTCTTGTCTCTGCATTCTGCTGTACTGCTTCGTTCTAAGACTAGTTGACTTTGTGAGAGGGAAATTATATTAGTAGTCACTGAGTCAAGTAGCAAAGAGAAAGCCTCTTTCCCAGAAGTTCCCAGCAAATAGTTTCAAGCTCACTGCTCCCCTCACTGGCCATTTACCCCTCTGACCTATTCATTTCCTATAGCCAGGGGGATGGGACGCAGCAACTGCCTTCAGTCAATGAGGGTCCACTCTAAGGAGTGGGAGTGGGAGCAATCCCACACATAATACCACATGCTAAGAAATGCAAATACTACTATCAAGAAAGGAGGAAGAAATAGATGCCGGAAAGATAATTAAGAGAAATTTTACATACTTATCCCTTGAAAAAAACGAATCTTGGTCTCACATCATTCACAAGAGTAAATTCAGGTGTATCAGAGTCGAAAACATACAATAAGCATCATATTATAATTGAGCTCTTGAATTGTATACGATGTGAATTGCAAACCAATAAAACAACTTAAATAAATGAACATATTAGAATAATAATATGTTTAGGATCTTGGGGAAGGCAAGACTCTCTTTAACAAAACACTGCAAAGCAAAACAATTTTTAAAAATGGTAATATTTCTTCATCAAATGAAACACTTTGGCATAAGAAACCAAAGCATCAAATTCACGGACATTAATGGATTCCAATCATGTTGTGGTTGTTAGGCACTAGGTTGTGACCCACAGGGACCCTATGCACAACGGAACAAAACGCTGTACGATTCTGCACCGCCCTTGACATTGTCCCCATGCCCGAGGCCATGGTTGCAACCACTGGGTGGATCCATCCACTGGGTGAAGCACCTTCCTCGTTTCCTCTGCCCCTCCACTTTACCAAGTACGGGATCCTTCTGCAGGGACCGGTCTCTCCTGACAATATGTCCAAAGTCTGCAAGATGAAGTCTTGTCATCCTGGCCTCTAAAGAACACTCTGGCCACATTTCTTCCAGGACAGATCAGTTTGCCCTTTCAGCAGTCCAGGGTGCTTTCCAATCCAATTGTAGCAATCCTCTAAGACAGAGTAGAAGCAGACTACCATATCCTTTCTCCCAAGGAAACGAGATGGTAGGTTCGAACTGACGACTTCCTGGTCGCCTTTCGAGCCCTTTACTCACTGCACCACCAGGGTCTCTGGGAATTTAGAAATTCACTGCCATCGCATCTTTTCAGACCTCAGAGGGCAGAATTGAGCTGCTCTTTAGAATTCAATCTGAGACCCAGTCTTTACAGAAGCAGACAGTCTCATGTTTTTCTCATAAGAAGCGACCGGAGGGTTTGAACCACTGACTTTGCAGTTTGCGGGAGCCCCAAAGCTTAATGCACTTTACCACTAGGGGTTCTTTGGAGTACTAAAAACAAACAAACACAACTTCAAAAAAAATCAACTTCCAAAACTACAACTGTCAAACTGATTCCAACTCATAATGACCCCCTATGGGCTATAACAGAAGGTACTATAAGATAAAAGACAAGAGACAGAGAAACATGTGCAATACTCTTAAGAGACAAATAGTTAACATCCTGACTATATTAGAAACATCAAAAGTTAAATAAAACTCAAGCCACTCAATAGGAGAAGGATACAAACAGGTGAAATTAATAGCAGGAAAAAAAATGCCCGACAAATATAGAGAGAGACGTTGCCTATCACTGGGACTAGAAAAACATAACCAGGAGAAATCTGTACACATTTGATGGTACCAAGACAATCATCTCAACTGGCTAATCAGTCCCTCACGGCACTGAGTCCATTCTGATATCCTACAGGACAGGGTAGAACTTCGCCCTCTGGGCTTCCCAGACGGCTCGTCTTTACCAGAACAGAAAGCTTCCCCTTTCTTTTAGGGCTGTATAGTTTGGTAGTGCTTTTCTGGAGGTCAAATTGGCAGACATTGCCACATTTAAATACGTAATGTATTAAGTCTACAAAGCTTGTGAAGACCACCAAAGAAGCGCTGCATTTGCACTGCGGTGTTGGTGAAGACCGTGGCCGATCACTAGAACCAACAACTCTGTCTTGGAAGAGTTAAAGCCAGATTGCGCCTTAGAACTGAGGGTGGTGAGACGTCCTATCAGGAGCTTTGGGCTTATTATCAGGAGAAGCCGGTCCCTGCAGAAGGGCATCATGCTTGGTAAAGTAGAGGGGCAGGAGGAAGGGCATGAAGGTGGCGGCACTCACGGGCACCAGCGATCGTTGTGAGGATGACTCCAAAGAGGGCGATGTTTCGTTCTGCTGCACTTTGGGTCCCTGTGAGTCAGAGCTGACTCAACGGAATCTCTCACCACCAGCAGCAGCAGCGTCCAGGAGGCCGTCCTTTCTGATACTGTATCAGACCAAGAAATCTCTTGCTCGTGGCCTTAAGGAAGCACATGCAGGGACACTCCTTGCAGCCGCTTCGCACCTGTGTGAAATGGGGAGAGACATCAATGCCCATGGATCAGGAGATGGCTAAGTGCACTGGGATGCATTCGTGCTGGAAAATGCCGCCCAGAAGCATGCACAAGATCACTCTGAGCCAATGCGAGTGTGCTAAGAGATGCTGTCGACTGATAGCTAGCTGCAAAGTGTCATGTCTGGTGCATAGTCTATGTTAAAAAGAGAGAGAGAAAGAGAGAGAGAGAGAGAGAGAGAGAGAGAGAGAGAGAGAGAGAGAGAGAAGATAGGGGAAAATCAAAAACATAAAAAAACCTAGAAGTTGAAGACCCAGAGAAGCTTATCTAGTCTCTCTTTCCTATAGGTGTGCACCACCACAAATAAACACATAGCTAAAGGTCTTGCAGAACCTGCTCCTGCTTGAGGGACCTGGGAGGGGCGTGTGGATATGCACGGCAGTCCAAGAGGACTTCAGCCTTACTTGTGAGGTTAAATGTTTTGCAAGAAGAGATTGTATGCATCCTCTTCTTTGGGTAATTGAAAAAAACGATTTAAATAAAATCATTTCCAGAAGCCCCTGCAGACCACAGGGTAGTCTGGCTGGACATGTGTTCGCTCTCCTGCCAGGTCTCATGATCCTGATGGTCTGCTCAGGGACTCTAAAGCAGGGGTGGTTATGGACCAGCTCTGTCCCCACCCCACCCCCACAAAGCTGAGAGCTGGCGAAGACAAGAGCTGAAAAACAAGACAGCCCCCCTCTGTTGAAAGAAGGTGGTCAAAGGCAGAAAGCAGGAAGGTTGTCGAGGGTCTAGGTCTGCCCAGCAGGGATAAGAATCCAGAGTGGATCTTGCTCTCCCCACGTCCCCACCTGTCCTGTCAGCAGCCACCCCTCGTGCTGAGGCTCTTCCCCGACTCTGAGATACTTGGTTTGGGAGCAGCATCTAGAACGGTGGCAGAACGAGAGACAGAAAGAGGGTCGGGACCAGGGTCAGGGTCAGCACCAGGAGGGGTCGTGGAGCTGGGAGATTGTCACAGCAGAGGTAGGGTCTGAATCAGGGACAGAGGGTCTGCTTGATCCACGTGGCCCCCATGCAGACTCAGTGAGAGAGAAACCTACTCTCCACCCCTACCCCTTTGAGCAAATCATCTTTGCTCTCACAAGAGTACACACCCTAAGTCCTACTCTACCAAGTGAGAGAGGAAAGGATCTGCCCCCCAGTTCTCTCTCTCTTCCCCAGCCCCCCCCCCCCCCCGGTTGAAAAGGTCCAGTGGCCCTCAAGGCAGAAGGCAGAACCTTGCGAGTCATGGTCCAAAGGCGTGAGCCCAGATGACTGGAGGTGCCACCACCATGACTGTAGGAAATGGAATCTTGGGGGTGGTGTGGTTAACACAAAAGCATTCTGGTTTCAACTGCTCCTCTGATAAGATTACCAAGAAAGTTCAGAGCTTGGGCTGCCTCACCTTCCTCCTCCCACTCCATAGCGACTTCAGAGAAGAGTTGTGGGAACAAAAGCGCCCCCTTCCCGGGAAAAGGGAATTCCTTTGAGGTTAAGGTGTGAAGTGACAGAGCGTCCACATGGAATAAGAAGACTTTTCCAATGCTGAAACATCCTGCCCTGACCCCCACCCCTCCCCGCTGCTTCCACCTCCAGAGGGCCAGCAGAGACGGGAGCAGGGGACAGCCTGATCATCAGACTCAGGCCAGTGAACCCAACCTGCCACTCCCTCTGTCTCTTTCTTTGCAGCCCAGTGACCTGACCCGATAGGGGTCTTCATGAAACGAGGGCTATTTAGGACAGGGTCAAGGGGTCAACCTTTAAAAAGGGAGGTTTGGTTTTCTTTGCACAATTACGTGGGATACGAACTTCATGAGGGCTGGGTAGAGAAAAATCATGGCACCCGTATGAAAATAGTGCTCACCCTTAATTGGGGTTGGACTATCTAGTCTGAAAGAAAGTCTGAGTGCCTGTGTTTATAATCTTGCCTGAAGGAACACCCACCAGAGAGAGGCAACTGGAGTAAAGAAACCAGAGCTCAGGTGGCACCAGGAGTTATGGGCTCGGCCATTGCGTGAAGAGCTGGTGGTTCCAGCCCAATCAAGGGCCTGGGAAGAACAACACTGGGCCTCCGAGAGACCACAGCTTCCAGCAGCCTGTGGGCAGGAGTATGTGCCCCTTGGACACCCGGAGGCCCTGTCAGCTGGCACCCACCAGAGAGCAACCAGTTTATGTCTACCTGCTTCCCTGAGTGGGAGGGGAGACCTGAAAGGGCGCTTGCCTTGGAGTGTGTATATCCACCCTCCCATCCTGTAGGAGTCTGGCACTATTCTCTCGACTAGCTTTATGCTGGTTTTAGAAGGGTTTTAGAGCTGTGCTGTCCAGCAGCAAAGCCACAAGTCCCACACGGCTCGTGGGCACTTGAAAGATGGCTAAGGTGGCTGAGGCTCTTAATCTTACATTTTATTGCACTTTAGCTAGTGATATTTTAATTACAGAGAAGCCCCGGTGATGGAGAGAGTGCATTCCACATTGGGCAGCTAACCTCAGGTCAGTAGTTCAAAATCACCAGTTGCTCCACTGAAGAAAGATGAGGCGGTCTACTCCCGTCAGGAGATCGCGTCTCAGAAACCCACAGAGGTAGTTTTAGTCTGTCCTGTCGGGGGGGCTGTAGGTGGGACCCGGCGCAATCGCAGTGCCTTGAGGGAGTGTCAGATGGTTGAGTGAGTTCTCGGCTCGGCTCCATTGATTTGGGGAGGCTGGCAGCTGAAAGCATGCCTCTGAGAGGCATTGTCCCCCAGACGAGTGAAGGTCAAGCCAGCACTCTGGCAGCATCAACACATCTGACACCCGGCCTCACAGAAGCCTTGTGCAAGGGATGCTTCCTGAAACTCTTCAAAAAGGAGGGCTACACTAGCAAAATGGCGGGGAGCTCTGCTGGTGCAGTGGTTATGCATTGGGCTGCGATCCCCACGGTTGGCAGTTCAAAACCACCAGCGCCTCTGTGGGAGAAAGACTGGGTTTTCCAGTCCCATAACCAGGACCTCCTAAGGGGTCGCTGTGAGTCAGCCCTGATGCGATAGCCGTGAGTTTTGTTTGGTGCACTAGCGAAAGAGGAGGACATGGCCCAGACCCAGCAAAGTAAGGATGGAGACCTTACACAGGGTGACCCTGGATGACATCACCCTTTCTAGTTCCATTCACTCGTGAGAACCCCCCAGCCCCACTAGCAAAAGGAAGCACCGCGGCTAGGTTGCCTAGGACGATGGGCAAGAAGCCAGGAAGGAAGAGTGAGAAAGGTCTCAGCTTTCTAAGCATGCAGAGCTTTGGTTCCCAGTAGGCAAAGTGAGACAGCAACATCTTGGAAGCTTAGACAATCCGTGAGTCTAACACTCTGCCCTCCCACATTCGTGCCCAAGGCATAGCATGGCAATATAAACTTTCTTCTGCTTCTTGTTTATTTTCTTAGGGTCAACTTTCATCCACAAGAATGACAAGAATGTTATCATCCACATCCATCCTGTAGGCTCTCACTAGAGTCCAACATGCAGAATTTCCCTTTGGAAATCCCCACCACCTCTGCTATAGTTGGCACACCAGCCAGGACCCAGACTGAAATAGTTACTCGTAAAACAGTGATTGATGCTGACCCTGATGATTGCTTTGGTGATGGTAGGAATCAGAAGACACTCCAGGGAATAACAGGGGAAGGTTAAAAAAAACAACAACCAGGTTTAGGGGAGAGAAGAAGCAGAATAGTCAGATGGTATGGAAATAATGAGGCGACATCTTACGTCATGTCCAACTCATGCCAATGGAAAAGTACCGGTGTTGCTTCCTGAAATCACAGTTCTAAAATAAGTCCCTCCTCTTCTTGATTCAAAGATCCCCACACCTGCCTGCAACCACAGGATAGAAGCCAAACTCCGAAGCTTAGCAATCCAGGCTCATCAGGCCCAACGAAGAGTACAATACACCTTGTATATTTTATCGACTGCAGGCAAACTGGATCTCTGACTTCACACTCACACACACACACACACACACACACACACACACACTTCTCCCACAGTCTGACCTCCATGTTATCTTTATGTAACCTGTGTCCAGCACCTAGCTCACCTCTCCACATCCTTCCTTTTCCCAACCACTTCTAAAGACCCAGCTCATATTGTCCCCTCCTGGAAACCTTCCCCCTACGATCCATGTCAGAGCTCTGTCTTCCTTTAGCTCATCTGCATCTCTTGAGTAATGTTTTCCTTTGGTAGCACTCTCTTCAAGTAGCTAAGATCCTCGACTAGATAAAGCCTGTACTTTACTAGGATGAGCTATGCTTTTATTAACCCCAAGTTTTCCACGGCACCCAGGGCAGGGTCAGGTATATCAGAGCTGTGTGGCAAGCCTTGGTTTCTTTCAGCCAATATATTCTGCGTACCAAAAATCTGTGCAGAAATCATACTAGATCTTCCTGGTAGGGTTCAGGCAACAACTGAGAGGGAATTCTAGTTTTTGAGGACATCTATCCATCCTCTAGACACAGCTAAAGCTAGTTCCTCAGATGAAAACCGAAAGAACAGCACCAAACCCCACTGTCATCAAGTTGACTCCTCACCATCCTACTCAGGCTTGCAAAGACTGTAGATCTTTATGGGAGGAGATTGCCTCTTCTTCCTCCCACGGAGCAGCTGGCAGTTTGAATTCCCAAACTGGCAGTTAGTAAACGCCCACTGAAATGGCAGCACCACCAGGCCTTCTTCCTTTTGATGAAGTGGTCTGTGAAGTGGCATCTGGCTTCCTCTCACTCCCTGCCTTCCCCCCCCACCCCCCGAGGAGCA